>VUQJ01027460.1:75194-88597 GCA_015108635.1 Andinoacara biseriatus
AAAATGATGCTTAAACCCCCCCCCCCCCCAGCAACATAAGCAAATGCAACGCTCATTTTAGACAGGCATATAAATATTTATATATATGTTGTGATTAAGATTCTTCATACTTGATTTTGTTATCTGTGGGAACATAAAAAAAAATCTTTACCGTGTGGTTTTAGAAGTTGTTTTAATTCTCACTGAAACTTTGGAGATCCGTTTTAGTCAAATACACAAATGCTGAACATGTAGCCTTTATGTGAGCTGTTTGTTTGTGTGTGTGTGTGTGTATGTCTGCATGTACTATCTATTTTGCCTCCATCTCTCTCCAACCTCTTCGCGTCTCCAGGCTGAAAACTGCACCAGCAGTAATTGCCTGACCTTTACGGCAGTGAGATAGTCTCATTAAGCCTGATGGATAATGATGGCGCCTCTCCATGCTACGTGAACTTCTGTGATAATGAAACAACAGAACAGCCCTGCTGCTCCACCCAGGGGGTCACGGGAGAAGGCTGATAACCCGGAGAGAGCTGCCCGTTGCTGGTTAACGACAAGACCCAGAGCTCCCTGTAGTGTCACCCTTCTCCTGTGCGTCCACATGGGAGATGGTGGTGTCATGGTAATGTGTTGTTACTGTCTCTATTTTCACATTCGTTCCCTTTGATTTGAGACCTTGATATTCGTGTGGTTGGTAAATCTTCCCATTGAGGAAGATAAGTCAGTGGGCAGTTAAGAACTAAGAGTTTATATGCAAATTAAAGGAGAAAACCAGCATCACTTTGAACTGTAACATTTACCCGTGTGTAGATATAGTTTTACCCACTGTTGAAACTAGCTTGTTTCCTGACCAGTGAAAATATTCCACATTAAAAATATATAATTGTGACAGTAAAGTTTAAAAGGCCAGAAAGATATTTAGATGGATGGGATAATTACATAGAGAATTTCATTAATTGACAGGAAACAAAAAAAATATGACATATATAACATATGCTCAGATATTAGACTGTCATCTGCAAAGTACTTGAAGCAAAGGCTAAAAGTTGCTTCCAAATCAAACGGGCCCCGTGGTGTACATTTGAGACAAGCTAAACTTCAGATCGCTTTGTGATCAATAAATAAAACAAGTCATGTGTTAAACACAGTCTGATAGTTTGTACAGAGAGACTCCTGAAAAGAGGCTTGATAAGCAAGTGTAACTGAAAACACACGAGTGTAAGACGTTTTCACTGTGATGGATTGATTGTATTTAAAGTGTGTGGAAGGTGCTTTTTTTTTATTGTGCCTTGTTGCACTCCATTAAGAGTACAGATCAGGGTTGTTTTAGAGTCATAATAATTTAGATGATGATAATTATTTGCTAAAAAAAATGAGATATAGATTTAGGACTAATTTGGTTAACTAAAGAGTGATTTTAAAAAAAACAACAGCAGCATCCATAGCAGACCGAGTTTTTGACTTTCATTAACTGCAGCGAAGGAGAACAGAAGACATGGTTTCAAGTGGTTACTGCTGGCACTAAATAACTATCTCCTCATTGCAGCATTGCCAGGAGGCATCTGACGTTGCAACAGTGACTGCTCAGTGGAGAGTTAAGACTTTTGTTCACTTTGGGGAAGGCTTTTGGATTTGCATGAGTGTCTGCATTACTAAAATATCAGCGCAAAACAATAATTAGCTTAATTCTGTAGATCAGTCCTAACACATTTTTTATTAACCCAGCCCGGGGTGGCTGATTTTCATGAAATTAGAAACTGAGTTGGTTGTTTGTTATTCCAATTCTACTCATTACTATAGATATTCTTTTTATGACTGCACTCCTCAACTAATATTTAATTTATGAGGAGCTGTAAAATAAAATCTAGGATGACACAATTTTAGTCTGATAATAATAAAAGCGCCATATCTCATTTACCGCTTATTTTTTTATAGTTTTATATAGATGAATTACATTCACTCTATTCTGTCCACTGATACAAAAAGGCACCTGTGTAAATTAGATCTAAAGCTGTATTAATAAACAACTTATCTTAAGCATCACCCTAAGCCAAGTTATTAATTGGCATCCAGGTTATTCATTGCTCATACCTTCACTGAGAAATGTAGTTTCTGTGTATGTGGTTTTCCACTGCAAGATCTAGGAATAATAGAGGAATTATTGCACTTGTTTTGCACACTTCTTAAATGTAGAGAAGAACAGATACTTTGGAAACTGTTGTTAATTATCAGTACTGGGGCACATTTGATCATCAGACCATGACACAGGGTAAAATAAGAGTGAAACTGATAGAAACAAGGTGACTCTGCTGCTGTTCATAGATCAGTTTGTGAAACGCTTTCCCTGAAGTGACTTAATGCTGTGTAAACCTAAATCTTTTATGTTCAGCGACGACTGAAAAACGTGAAAACCTTGCACAGCTGTGTGTTCAGGACAATTAAAACGACAATGGGAACGTGTTGATTTGTGTTTGCTTTTGCAGGTGTGAGCACAGAATTAAACGCTGCCCGAGTGGAGTTTAGTAAAAGATTATGTATTTCTTGGACCACGTTGAATGTTTTCAACAGTTAATTTTCCTGGGAAGACCAAAGTTGCAATAAGGTGCTGTTCTAGCATGTGGTAGAACAAGTCTTTAGAGATTTGGGTGAATGGGTTGGGGGTCGACCAGAGGGCAGATGTCCCAGTTATGCGGCCAAAACCAGCAGGGGGTGCTGACACCCTGATAACCATGTGCTAACTCGTCTCTTTCTGCCCTCCTCTTGAATGTAGTTGTTGTCCACAGATTTTGTCCAGAATGTGTGGATATTGAAGCTTGGTGAACCTGGGGAACACAAACTGGCTGCACTGTGTTTGGAAAGGACATGGAGCTCATTAATAAATGGTGGACGGGGCGAAAAACCCAAAACATCAAGCTGTAGAAATCATTAGAACAACACTTTTTCACTTCTAATGATTTGGTTTCTACATGTCATACAGTAACTCAAATAGAAATATATTAGAAAGTGTTGAATTGCATCTGGCAAATTCTCTTTTTGCTCAATTTTTATTGATTTTCTTTTTTAATTTGGCCTTCTGTGCAGCAGAAAACATACGTTCATATTCATCTGTATCTGTTAAATGTCGTGGTACACATTTCTCGCAATAGTTAATTTATGAGAGATTATAATAAAATCAAGATATTCTGTACAAAATAATTATGTTAATGGGTTGAAAAACCAGATCACATATCCACTTTTGAAATGTTTAATTATAAAATGATAATTATTAATCTGAAATGGCCTAATTATTAAAACAGTGTTGCCGTTCAACCAATAATCGTTTTAATTAATGTTAGAATTATTATACAGTTGAGGGTTCAGATACGACAACATGTCTGCAGTTGAATACAATCAGGGATTTTTAAAATAATTTTAATAATATATATTTTAATGATTTATATATTTCAAGGCTCATCAAGGTTATTACAGAAATTACCTATACTGATACATTTTTCCATCAAATTTAAAAGACGGAATTATTGATTAGTATGAATCTTTCTTGTCTTTTATGTTTATATGTTGTTTGAGATGCACAGTAATGAGTATTAAACCAGTATGAAGGTTTAGGTAGGCAAATAATAAAGTTACTTCTTGTTGTGTCCAAATTCAAAAGGACTTACAAGGTAGTATAAATAATAATGTGAACATTGCATAACAGTTTCAATCTCATTTTGTAATATTGAGCTTAATCTAAACTCTTCTGCATTCATAATAAATTGATGTACTGTGTCAATATTACATATATAAGTTGAGAGTAAACCCCATAGTGATTGCTGAGTCAAATTGTAGAGGACCTGGATTTAATGGGATGAGTTTAATATCCTTAGACAAAGTTTAAGATGTGGTACGGCGGTGCTTATCGCAAGCTCATCTGAGGTCTATGAAGCATGACAGCTTCTGCATTAAGAGCTGTATTAGATGACAATAATATGAAAAAAAAAAAGGTGTGCACTTCGAATTTAAGTTTGTTACAATTACTATTAATAATAATTGCTATATAATAATAATCTTTAAAACATTGTAGCACTTGACCTTTGATTACATTATATTTTTATAGTTGTTTTTCTTTGTCTCATGTGAAAATCAGTATTACACAAATATTTTTAGTGAGATTGTTTCATTTATTCATCCTCTTTACTTCCAGAATAAATGCTTCTTTCTTTCTAATCTTTCATGTCCTTAGTAATTTCTAGGATCATATAAAAATTTTCAGAGCGAGATTTTCACAGCGGTGCTTTAATGCTGCATCATAGCATGAGCTCATGTAGTGGTGCTGTAAGGCACTGAGCTGTACAGTGAGTGCTGTGTGTTATGTGCCAGCTGTGGGAGTGGGTGGGCAGGCGGAGCTCGAGCCAAGCCAGGCAGGCTGGAGTGGATCAGCTTTGTCATACTGCAACCCCCCGGGCCTCACGCCCAAGGGAGGGGTCACAAGTTCAACTCCCCCCGTCTGCTGGGAACACAGGAACCCCAGCCTCTCATTTTTGTGTGTGTATGTGTTTTTGGTGTGTGTGACTAGGTAGCAATACAGCCAAAATTACTCTGACATACCTATGTACAGTATATTTGAATACCACAGTGCTTTTAACACGTGATTAAAGGCAAGGAGCTATGATGTGCACTCCTTTAATTATTTATTAAATAAAATTCTGGCCTTTAGTCTCCGAGTCACTCGTCCTGTTTGTGTTTCACATCATCTCCAATCTATTTCAACATGGCTGGGGTGTGTACATCATCGCTCTGGTGAAATAGCTGCGTTACAAATACCCCCTGGTTTCCCTCAGAGGACATCGTGTAAAACATTTCAGGACCTCTGTATATGTGTTCAATCTCTCCTGAGGTGAAAGCAGTGGTGGAAATACTGTGAGACAGGCCCTTTTCAAACTGTTGCGTTTGACTCCCCGACGTACGCTTATGGGTTCAAGGTTGTCATCTGTCACCAGCTACAAAATGCCGCCATTTTGACTTTCACATGAGGTGCTAAAAGGAGATTTAGAGTGGGTAATCCCTCTTTTGGAAGCATCCATTTGGGTAATTGTGATATTGTAACTTGAGAAAAACTCAAAGGGAGTTGCATTACGTGGGTTACTGTGACACTGAAACAATGAGCGAGGTTATAAGTTAATCCACGCTGATCAACTGATAATGATTGTCTCCAACTTGTATAGCCTCATCGTAGAACAATGGCAAGCATGTGAAATGAAATGCTGGACAAAGTAATTTCAACTTCTCTCATTAAAAATAAGTCTTTTTTTTTTTTTTTTACCAGTGGTCTTGTCCAATGGTTCTTCTGTTAGTTGAAGCAAACCAGTATTTGATTGCAATGTCTGATTTCGTGGCCTGACTGAGAACTTATGATAAAGCTCTCCGCTTTATTTCTATCAACCCAGAGCTTCTATGTGACCTGTTTATTAATAAGAAAATAGTTGTCATGTAGCTTGGTACTGCATTTGATTGATAATTTTGTGTGGTTTAATAAAGTTGGAACATTGCATAAATCTTAATGTTAGTCTGCAACAGCCTTTCTGTTTGACCCAGATTTCTCTTCATATAGACAGCCTGCATTAGTCATAGTTTTTCTTTTTTTTCTTTCTATGGATCTGACAGCTCCAACTATCCATTGCACACAACTCCTCCTCCTCTCAAAGGAAGGAACGTGCTTACCAGAGGCACCTCTGCAGTGATAGATATCCACAATACTTCACCAACCAGATCTTTGCAAATAGAATACCCTGCTGTGCTAAAGAAAACAATGTGTTTCTGAGGAGCAAAATACTATCCATCACCAAGTCCGGTAGGACTGAGAAATGGGAGTGAAGGAGGAAAGACAGGAGGCTGGAGAGTGCCGTCGAGGGGTAAAGGGCTACCTGGTTTTCACATCAGATAAGTTCAGGGGAAGGGGGACTGTGGCGTCTCGAAGGCTCCCAAGTCATGAGTCCAGCACTAAAAGAACTCGCCATTCACACAGCTTCTCCTGTTGGTGAAACTCTAGCCTGGTTCAGCCACTGCCACAACAGAGCCAGCTTTAATCAATCATCAGCTGTGGCAGAGGGTGACAGGAGGCATTCTAGGAGATTAATTGTAGTCTTTAATTCAAAGCCTGATGTAACCAAGGAATGACTCCAGCTAGTGTGATTAGTATGTGGCACATGGGGTGTAGTAGTTTAAGGGTTAGAGAGCAGATAAGCTAATGGCCTGGAAACTTCTGATAAAATACAATTGCTTATTCAAGGGCTACACCAGTGAGTGATTTTTAATCTGCAGTGTGTTAAGAATTAAGATCTAGGTGATATCTCTTGAACATCTCACCCTGCTTTATTCATTTGTAATTTATTGCATAAAAGTGAATATAATTTATAATTTGAACTTGTCTTTGGATATGTATTCATGTTTTAAATTCTTTTTCCGTTTTGGTGCACAGTGTGTCCAGTCTAAAGGCCAACATTTGGGCAGAGCCATCTATCTCTAATGGGACTTCAATTCAAAATTGCGATGCTTTGGTAAGCAAAGGGCTAAAGCCAAGATAGAATAAGTGCCAACTGGTCTGACTCTCATGTCAGCAACCATTTTGTCACAGCAGGCATCACGTTGGGTTATATTGTGAGTCACACTTGGACAAAACTACCATCTGACTTTTTTTTCCTTTTTATTAAACCTTTATCCTACTGTGCACAGTCGTCTTCATTCATTATTGCCCTCATCTAAAGACCTCTGTATGGATGACAGTACCTACCCTTGTCTTCCTACATTTGCCCTAAACGACCTCTTGCCTCATTTCAACCACCCCCAAACCAAAAACATTATACTGAGGTGTTTTTTTTACACCGACCTGTGGGGACAGGCAAAGACACCTCAGTCATTACCCATGATAACTAATCTATTAATGTTGAATGATAGCCTCATTAAAAGGTTCAAATATAAGTCTAAGCTTATGTGTTAATGACATGTTAATGCTTCTGTCAATTATAAGCTGGGGTAATGACACCTGCAATGAGAAGATATCACTGGTTGAAGTCAAACTTGTAATTCCATCCCTCGAGAGGTTAAGTGGAGCGTTGATCCCTCGGTGGCAAATGGAAGATGAATGTTTCACTATGGTTAAGAGTATTACACTCATCTAATAGTTGAGCAAAGTTAGAAGAAAATGAGAGGGAAGTTTCATGTAGTAGCTGGAATTGTTTCAAGAAAGAGAGAAGATTGGAGGTTTATGGAAATTAGGAATATGTCCTGATTTCGTACTTAAAGACACAAAAGGGGCACTCATGAACTTGTTAAATTAGTTGTATAATGGGTTCTGTGTCGAGGGGGCTTTGACAAATGGCAAACTAGATGTTGGTTTAAAGGTTGTGGACATTTGGCCTTTAGAAAATGTCCAAAGATTTACCTGATTTGCATTATGGGAGGTGTAGGGTGTTCTTGGAGACTGCATCATATAGCTTTCCAGTTCTAATCTCTGTTCAAATTATGGAAATGCAATAAAATGCTGTTTATCTTTTTAAAGCATTGTGAAGTGAAAGCAGTGCATTTTTAAAAATAGTTTTATGTGTATGGTGCCCTGTGTAAAGCAGATGCCTGATTGGCTCAGTCATACTAGGGTAAAAATAGGACGGCAACCTCCTTGTGACTAGGAAAAAAAAATTGCTGGTTGCCCAGTGATTGCATCCACATTTGGAGACTGATTAAAAGTAGTTGCAGCGACCAGCTGGTCACCCATAGATTGAGCATGCAACACCCTCACCTTCTGGGTGACTACTTTTAATCGTAAATCTCTAAACCATGGCGGTCCAACTCAGAGCGACTGCAATCACTCTGACAGACTGCCGACTAATTTATAAATGCAGACAAATTGCCAACACGCACTGATGAGCGCAACCTTTCTGCAATGTGTCTCTTTACAGTAGGTGATTCAACTCAAGTAGGTAACCAACTAATTGTTTTCTGGTTACGTTAATATATAAATGCAAGGTTGCTGAGTGCCTATATCAGTTTGCAGTTAAATAGACCCCATTCAGTCTTGAACTGATTCAGACTGACTCCATCTTATTGCAGTTTTATTGCCATCTTGATGCATTGAAATTAGACACCAACTGACTGCGAGTTGTCGCAGACCTGCTTCCTGTTTTCAAAGCAACCATTTCCAAGTTCATTCCACATTGTACAATAATTTTTTTCATCCTGCAAGCTTCAACTACAGTTTTCCCAGTGTGAGAAACAAGATAACTACAGGTTTTTTTCTGTGCTGGTGCTGATACAGAGCCGCTTCTGCCTTGGTGCCGTTTGAGAACCAGCCAACATTTTGGCAGTTTAGAGAACTGAATGTTATATAGCAGAAGTCTGGATATGGAAGGGAAATCATGCCAAACAGAATCTATGAGCTGCATCTTTGAAATCATAGGTGAATTTCTTTCATTAGCCACATGAGTGGTTTCCATCTTTGGGCCTGGTATTTTTCCGGTGCAGTGCAGCGGATCACCTTTTTGGGAACATAAGTCTTTTCTCAGTGAAGATGCAGTGAACTGGTTCAAGATTAAGCAACACATCGGTAGAAAAAAAATACACGACTCGGGTGCGACAGGGCAAAGCGGGCATCTTCAAGGCAAAGTGAGCAAGTAAAGAAAAACTTTAGTCCATTGAGGTTTTACTTTCTGTGTGATATGCAGATTTTAATCACATAATTGGATTTGGATTCAGATTTATGTAGGATGTTAAAGCCTATCTGTAAAGGTATGGCACCATCCTGGGCCTCCCTGATGCAGACCTGTCTCCATGTCATATGGTGTTCATATCATCAGCCTGTGCCAGCTGTGCGATCAGTGGGATTGATCTGCTGGCAGCAGGACCATATTCATCAGTCTTCTCTCTTTCCTTCACTCTTTCTCTCTGACAATCACACTTTCTTCTCTCCTCTCCCGCTATCATTTAAGCCCCACCTCTCCGTCTCTATCCCTCTATCTTTCTCTCTGTCTCTCATTGCTTTTTTTTTTTCTGGCCTGCAGATCATTTCAATGTGAAATCATGGTTAATGCGCCATGACAATCTGACACAACGCACAGTCCAGGCCCTACTCCATCTGGTTTCAATTTAATTTGGTCAGAGAAGTGGGGGTGTGTGTTGGTGGCGAAGGGATGGAGGGGTGAGATGAAGGGATGGAGTGCTGGGTGCTGGTTGGAGGGGGGGGCAAGATGAAAGCTTGCCATGTTATTCTCCGCCGAATCGTCTCACCATCCTTCATTCTTCCCAGATTGCCCTCTCCCCTCCTTGCATGTAGTATTAACTCCCTCCGAAAAAGTTTAAAATGATAGCCGTTCGATCAAAGGTCTCCAAAAATATGTTAAAGATCTGTAAGGGGAAAGGACCATGAGTTGGCTCATTAAAACCATTAGAGAGAAGTGTGTGTGTGTGTGTGTGTGTGTGAGAGAGAGAGAGAAATGGCAGTGCAGGGGTGGGTGATGATGGATCAAACAATGTTGAATGGACACAGGAGGAGTTTAGCCTTGGTGCAAAGAGTTAATGGGGACATCTTCTTGCAGTTTGCTCTCATCAGAGCAAGATGGAAGAAATGAGACCATTACTAAACGGCGGACCTGTTAAGAGCAATTTTCCTAATTATAGGGAAGGAGCTATGTGTCAGTTGCAACGGCAGACATGTCAACCCATCAGGTTGCGGAGATGGAAAGTGTTAACTCTTTAATGTGACTAACTAACAGCCTTCGCTTAGGCCAAGGCTTAATGACTTAATGGAAGTAATGATCTAAGGAAAGCCATATGTGTTAATGCTGAAGGGGGTACAGTGGTGGCAGAGTTCAGTAGAATACTGTATGATGGGTTCATTGTCTTTACAGAGCACGGCTGTAAAATCGAAATATTTTTACCTTACTGTAATTTGTTTAAACAGCCTTTAGATCCCATGAAATGCCTTAATATAATTCCTGTTCCAACAGGTTATTGGGCTGCGACATTAACAGTGAAGGATAATAAAGTTTATTCCTGTGCCTCAGTGTTGCTGTAAGGCAGAAAAGCAGAATTGGAGAAAATTTGTAAAAAAATTTACTAACTGGAGATTGAAATTTTACCTACAGTGCTAATGTTGCACAAGGTCAAGAAATAGTTTCCCATCAAGTTCTTATGTAACGAGATCTTCAGAATCTAAGTACTGCTGCTGTTTTGTTAATTAGTTATTGGAATTTTGCGTCACATAAGGCTTCATACTTTGTCTGTCTTGAAAGAGACAGTATGATCTTAGTGAGGGGCATGTGGCCAACAAACATCAACATCAAGAATGCAATTTGTTTTTAAAATAAAACAAACAAACAAAAATTCATAATTTATATTTTACCTTACTAATCCACGGGTGTCTGTGCAAAAAGTCCCAATAATTTTCCCGGGCCTCTGTTAAAACATATTCACAGATATGTTCGGCTACTGAGTCCTTTTGCATTTAAAATGTGTTACAATTTGGAGGTTCCCTCTGAACTCATGTTTACTGCTCAAGCAGGAAGTAATTTCAAATCCTTAAAGTACAACAAAAATACCTTAAAGCTTTTTATGTGATGGAAAC
This sequence comes from Andinoacara biseriatus, assembly GCA_015108635.1. Classification (NCBI taxonomy): domain Eukaryota; kingdom Metazoa; phylum Chordata; class Actinopteri; order Cichliformes; family Cichlidae; genus Andinoacara; species Andinoacara biseriatus. Next base: position 85,768 of record VUQJ01027460.1, read on the forward strand.
TATTTATTTATGTCAACACACAAGCTTAATGTTCATTTGTTTGTTGTTTGGCAAACTCTGATGATTAATTTTTCATATTAAATTTCATAAATATAAAGTGGCTTTTCTGTGCACTCATTCATTAACTCAAAGCAGCAACAGTCGCCAAGATAGACCGACTTTAATCTCAGAAACACCGGACCCTGCGCTTCCTTCCCTTCCAACTTACTGCATCTTTTATTAGACTCCCGCTAACCTCTAATTAATCCCTAATTAAAACTTTCAGTTAAAAACAGTGACAATATGCCAGAGAACATTATATAACTTGGCGACAGAGTATTACATATGATAATGTAGCACACAGGCATATAAACTTCACACTATACTTGATTTATTTTTTTATTTTTTTATTTTAAAGACTCAAATGAGGCCTTTTTAATAAATTATAGTCCTGGTGAGTATCTTTGAATCCTTTTGATTGGAATTCATGCAAACCCTTTTTGTTTCTTTTCATTTCCTAATTTGTATATTGCATGTGTTGAAATATGTCATGTCCTTCAGTTCTTCATGTATACATTCCATGAAAGGAAGCTGCTGCTCCTCGGAATTGTTGGGCAAGACGGAAACTCCCTAAAACTAGAGAGCGATGCCTGCTTCCTAAAGGAGAGGGCCTGCTCAGCATGCAGCTGTGGCAACAGCACTTTGTTTCCTTATAGAGGTCAGGAATGCATGCATGTCTCTCCTTATCCCAGTGGAAAGAGATGGAATAGACCTTAGAGATTGAGGGTAACGAAGAAAGAAAAGGCCAGATTCCCACCTCATTCATCAGTCTTCATACCAGGTCTGCCTCATCACCTCAGTCCAGATTTACACACCAGCTCTCATATATCGCTGTCTTTATGGACTGCTTTTCACAATAGTGAAGGGATCAGAGAACGCACCAGAAGAAATTAGTTCATGTCAGCTCTCGTTTATGATGTGTTTAACTAGTAAGTGCTACTGAGAGGCGACTGATTTGTGCAGCTCTATATTTATGCCCTGTCCATTTCTCCCACTCCTAGTCAAATACACACAGTCGTTTTCATCTTAGGTTATCAGGTCAATAAAACGTGCTGACCTCAGCTAATCATAAAGGAGTCAATGCAGGAGAGCATGAATTGATTAAGTTTATAACTCGATTTAAGCTGCACGGAGGTTCGACAGTAAAAATTGGAATGAGCATAAATCTAATGTAAGGACATAATCCGAAGAAAATCAAAATGTAAAGTAGATGTTTTTAATAGCATCTTTTTTCATTATGAGAATGTGGCCTTTTGACTGGATGACTATTGATATCTTTGATCCACAACCTAGTCTTGGTATGGTTGAAGGCGCAAGTTGAAATTAGTGTTCAGCATCCTGTTCCGGCACATGCCATTACCTCATCTTCTCCCAGGTTTTCATCTGATCCTTAACATAGGTGATTTAGGTTTTTAAAACAGGGTCCACCAAATCAGCCGTCTGAGCCATGCCTTGGCAGTGTAGCGAGTGGTGTGTTCCATTTGAAATTTCTGAGTTTCCAGTCAGAATTTTCAACTGGAATGCCCCCTGAAGTCGGACAGTCGGAGCAGCCTCACCAACCCTGAATTCACAACCCAAGAGGCAGTGCACACGCACAGTGACAAAACTGTAAATCTTTGAATCTGCGCAGTCACTGTTGTGTATATGCATTGACCAGGTTCTATCCATGAACGTGCTGCAGTGTTTTAAGCACGAAAAAAAGAAGCATTGCGTCCTACTGCTGGTGATGAATGGCTCTACTTGGTCAAAGAGTAAAACAAATCCTGTTTTTCCTTGTTTTTCTGGAACACATCCAACTCTGGAGTAACATCACTACCAGCTCCGACATCTGACTTCTGAGGTAAATGGATTGCAGTATGGGTGAAGATGCTGGTTTACATTATAAAATACAACTACTAGAAAAATAATAGTATTTATAAAGCTGAGGTGGCAAAAGTTCATTCATTTCCTGCTTAAGTAAAAGTACAAAAACTGAAAAAAAAATACGCTGGTAAAAGTTGAAGTACTGGTACAACTTTCCTTGAGTAAAAGTGAAAAAGTACAAGCTCTTAAATGTACTCAAAGTATAAAAGTAAAAAAAGGTGCTCTTTGGAGGACATTTTTATAAGCTGTTTTTGTGCAATGCTAACTGGACCTCTAGCAATATTGATGTAATAATATAATAATAAGGGTCCAGTTTTCTCCATCTCTGAGTGTGAATGTTTTGCATCTTTCTTTTCTCTCCCTGAGAATAACTGTACCTTTGTACACATCAGGTGACAAACTGCAAAGAAACGCTTTGTGTGTTTGCAGAAATTTGTTGAGCTGTTTGAGTGTAGTGTAATAAATGATGCATAAATTATGCTTTTTGCCTCTTTCTTCTCTATATCTTTACATACGTTGTGTGCAATAGGCACCAGTGATGGATACACCGGTAGGATTGGCTTTTATATGTTGGAAAGGCACATATTGACACAAAATAATAAATGACTCCCCTAAAATGTATTAAACTTAAAGTAGTGAGCCTGTTATGAAAGTGTAAAGAGTAGAAAATAGAAATATTTGACTTAATCTGTAAGTCAAATAATCTGTACCTTGCTACTGTACTTAATTGTACTTTGTGACTTTCCTTCCTTGTTATTAAGCATCATGAAGTCATGAAAAACCTGCCAGCCATTTACAATCCTCTCTATTCAAAAGCTTGATTTATTTGATAAGTAACAATACAGAAGCATCACAATTATTCAATACAATCAGTATTTCAGTGTCTTTACAATCCTCCCCTTTTATTTCTTGCTGATGTATTCTCCTT
>VUQJ01027465.1:0-11506 GCA_015108635.1 Andinoacara biseriatus
GTTTTATATTAAATTAAAATGTACCCTCAACTCAATCCTGTGGATCCTTTTGCCCATTCTTTCACAATGGGCAAAAGGGTCCTAAGAGCAAAATCCACATCTTTTGCAATGTGCAAAAAAAAAAAGAAAAAAAAGAAAAAGATGCTTGCAGAACTTTGTAAATATTTTCTTGTTTGTCCTTTCATTATATGAGTGTTTTGTTTTGTTTTTTGTTTTTTTGTAGTGGAGGGATTTGCATCTCTATTTTAACAAATGGGTATCATTTGATCCTTGAGTTTGTTAACAACTGAGGATCATTAATGCTTGTCCTTTTTTAATCCAATACAAAATGAGAAGAAATGTAATTGCTTTTGATATATTCTTTTTTTACTCGCCACTTTGCCCTCATGCTAAAATCTTTTTTAATGTTTTACCAAAAATAGTGAGATAGTGTTTTGGTATTTAATAAAACATTTACATTAACTATGTTTTAAATTTCTTTTCTTTAGTATCTGCAACAACATTTACATAATGAGTGCTTAGAAACAGACTGTATATAAATGATGGATGTAGCTCCCACATCTGAAAAATGAAGGCAATACTCTCTAAAAGCCACCAGGAGGCACCTCAACTAACTGGATTGGATAGAAGGCTGTTCAAAAATGCCAGTTTGCCTCACTTGATCTATAATCTTGTGAACACTTTACCAACAACTTTATAGTCTGAATTTCTAGTTAAAACTTGTATTGAATTCAATATTATGCTAATTTTGTAAGTAAATTTGTAAGTAATAGTCCTCATTATATTAAACAATCCCTATCATAAGAGTGAATAGTGTCCCTAAGGGTCTTCATTCTTGTTCATCAGCCAAAATGCTCAGCTCAAGACTTTAAGATGGGACTTAATTCATTAATGAGTGATGTCACTACTTAAATTGTATTAATGTTTGGAGATGTACAAAATTATGGGCATGGCTACCTTAAATTACAGGTAGATGCCATTTCATCTTGTTCAACATCAGTTGTACTAAAGATTCAGTGGGGAATCTCCTGATCTTCTGTCACCAGTAAGAACATTTAAGTGTGGTTTTTGTTAGCCAAAATTCACTTTCCATTTCTCATCACAGTGAATTATTGGTGTACCTTGCTAGAATTAGGTATTAGCTTCTCCAGTTTTACACCCATCTAAATATCGTCACATCTACTTTCAAAAAGCAAGATTGTGAAGCTCTAAAATTGTAGGGCACAAATGAATGTGTGACATCATGATGATTAGATGGACGTCATCTGTATACAGTGTATAGGCTCACCATGTGGGAGTAGCCAGTGTGGATGTTTTAGGCGCTCCACCGCAGACAATATACAGCAGCGCTGTCAGTGTTTTTGAGGTCACTTTAAAAGTTCAACTGAGTGAATATGAGTCTCCCGGCATTTTGGAAAGCACAATTGGGGACACAATGGTTGCCCATGCAAGATGTCCAATCACTCTGTCTTTACGCTGAGAACAAAACTGCCCTGTAGCATAGCACTACCTAAGAGAGTGCTTTTATTTTAGTGTTGTGAGTAGATAATCTGAAGTCGGATCTAGGCCATTGTGCTCTGTGATACTGCATGTTTTCTTGTGTCACTTAGTTACACAGTTTGTTTAGTTTTCTTCAATATCTTGCTCTTGACTTTGTGTTTCATGTTCTCTGTTTAGGACTACTACAGAGAAGTAAGAGTTTTATGGGGGGTTGCTTAGCAACATGATGAGCTGTGCCTGTACAGTACCTGAGTGATATAAGCATGTTGTTATTGTGCAGTCTGCAGCTTCATTTGCTCCCTTGCACACTAAATAAAGTTACATGTTGGTTTTAGCTTTGGGCAGAAATCAGATTGCCGTGTTGATGTTCTTTTATACCGAAGGAAGCTGCAGATGATTGACTGCTGACAATAATCTTGGAACCAACATAGTGTGCCTATAGTAAAATTACACCTAAAAATTTGGTAAAGCTGCTTTAGCTTATCAACATGGTAGTGTCTTCGTAATAATAATTATAATAAGTCATTTTCATGCAAGAGCCAGTATCATCAGATAAAAACACAAATTTATGATAGGATGTTGCTTATTACATTCATCTTACTTTTATAGTAGCTAATGCGGCACATTCTTTTTTAGTTAGTCTTTTATGATAAAGTGAATTAACTAGAATTGTTATTTATTACCATTACTGACAGAATTACAGTCTGTAAGACTATTTTTGTGCCAGCTGGTCGGTTAACTGAGACAAATAACCCTTCAAATTTTTGTGGAGAATCATGATTGCTGCAGTGTGTTTATGTGGTCATACTGACATATTTACATAGTGACTTGGACAGTTCTTTGATAAACTGTCTCACCCTGTCTCCCTCTTTGGCATATTATCTCAGTTGCACACATTTTTTCTATTCTTTTTTCTTTTCTTTTTTTCTAATGGCCTTTTCACTGCAGGAGCCTTTACAGAAGCTCCTGCACTGAAAAGGCCTTTTGTGTTCTTCTCAAGATTTAGCAGCATTTTGAATGCTATATAATCCATCTCAATCTGCTACTGTAACTTGCATGTGAATAAGCATATGAGAAGCACAACACACAAATATAGCTCCATAGGGGTCTTCTCATTACCTTTTATGGTAGAATTACAGCTTCCAATTCAGCTGTTTTGCAAGAGTAGAATGAAATGCAAAATCTGTTAACAAATATGTAAATGGCTCAAGAAGTAACTCGATTAGACATGCATTCAACTGATGAAGCTTCCAGACTTTAATTATGCTGTGGTGTTAATAGTGCAATCACACTTGGGGAAACAGTTGTTGGAGAATGCAGCAAAACCAAACTTATTGTAACTTCGTGCAGTGAACTTGCAGTTTTGCTGCCTCTGCAAGACTTGGTGTGTCATCACTCGTAGTCACTCATCAGTTGTTGTTTTCAAAGTGACTTTGGTGCATCCAGATAGTGATTAAATAGCAATAAGATGGAGTCAGTATGCTCAGTGTGCAACTGAATGGGGTCAAGCTGGCAGTTACATCCAATCTGTCACGATAGTGATAAACTGTCATAAAATAATGAAAATTGCAAATCTGTTGCCATCTACATATGCTAAAATTCACATTAACTGCTTACATTCAGAGTCTAGCTGAGTCATAGATTTGAAACAGAACTTGCTCCACAAATAGTGACATAGCTGCAGGACAGCTATTTAGCTACAAAGTGACACTCGGGAATCTCAGGTGAGCACTCAGGAGCTCGGGAACCTTGCTTTCATAAAGAAATAGAACCAGAATGCAACCAGCTGGTGACCAGTTTAGTCGAGCAGCGTATTGTAAAGAGCTGCATCGCAGGTGAGTTGAGCTCATCCGTGCAGACTGACTCGGACTGAATACAGCCCGGTGGCAATCTGTCCACATTTATGAATTAGGCAACAACTATTTGCAAACCTTGAGTGATTGCAGTCAGTCCGAGCTAGACCGATTGTTTGGAGACAGGTTGCCTCCCACCAGCGGAACTGTGCAACTATCTTGCGATTGAAATTGGTCATCCAGAGTTTGAGGGTGTTGCATGTACAAAGCTAGTTGCCGCAACTACCGGTAATGGGCTGCTAGCAACAAAAACACTCAGTGCAATCAACAAGCAACCAGTGATTTTTCCTATATGCAAGAAGGTTGCCATCCTATTTTTATTGTGTTGTCCTATTGTAACTGAGCCGTATTAATATCCAAACTAGAAACTTGGATGGGAATTGTCATTTTGATTAAAATGGGTTATTGTTGAGCTGTTTTTTTCCATCTCGCTTTTCACACCTGCACTCACGCTGTCAGTTTAGAAGCAATTATGTAACATTAAATGAATAACTATAAAAGACTTAAACTGGAGTGCACAAAAGGTAGGCTCCTTTTAGAGAAGAACTCCTTTCCCTTAATCTGATTGCATCTCTAAGTTACAGTCTTTTTTTCAGTAAAAATCTGCTTTGTTTGTTAACTGACACTTAAAGGCAGATAAGATAACCCAATATCAGCAACATCAAGTAGTTGCATGTTGCATTTGCTGTTTAGTAGCTTTGGCTGGAGCGTTAATATATATTCATGGATTGATGTGTGTGTGCAGCCCCATCCCCTCTCTATCATTGCTTCTCAGGTTTACCAAAAAAACTGCTGGTCGAGTGTTGTTGTGCATGTATAGTAGAGTGTGCACAGTGCAGCTTGTGTGTGTGTCTGTGTACATTTGCTCACAAACGCAGCAGGCATCTTATGGAACAGCTGTCTGTAGCATGATAACATGGTGAATGGTGATTAGTAGATAGAGCCAACTGTGCATGAGTCGCTGTGAGTCACTTATACAGTGTTATGTGTCAGGCACTAGTCACTAGATTCAGCCTCAGTCAGCTGAAACAGAATGAGGGCAGGTGAGAGCAGGATGCTGTTTCTTCACTAAGTGCTGCTTGACTTGGAGCTGTTCACATGTTTGCTTGTACTTTTCTTTTATTTGCCTGGTTATTGATTGTCTCTCGCTGAAGCTTTGTGTACCCGTGTTGTTTATAGTGCCAGCTGCTTGGCACGGGGAAGATAAACAAACTCAGAGCGAGAACTGGACTCTCTTCCAGTTTTAGGGATTCTGTAGTGGATGAGTGGATGAGGGGAAAGGAGGGATTTCGAGAGAGACTTATAATTATAGGCAGAAAGTGAAGCATGTATGAGAGAATCTAACTCATAAGTTATTAATTGTTATAACTCTCTTCTATGTCTGCCTTTGTCAAATACTAATTTATGTAATTTGTCCCTCAAATCCTCCTCACTCTGACAGTTTTTTCTCCCCTCTCTCATAATTGTCTCTTGTCTTTTCTTTCTCTGGCCAGCAGTGTTAATGAACTGCATCAGTCTGCGACTCATCCAGCAATCAACAGACTAGATGATGCTCAAGTGATTACTGCACTCTTTGTCATTTGTTGACTCTTAAACTGTGAAATTACAAACAATCCAGTTTACATGGCTGGTCCTTACACCAGCCAATCACCGTCACAATGTCGAAATAAACAATGGTCAATCTTGATCTTCCACTTACTGTAATTGGAATTTTCTTTTGTCTTGATTGTCAGTTTCTATGGCCATCTTCAGAGGCGAGAGAATATCATTTTAAGATTTGGGGAGCTTTTTTACAACATTTGAGGGTGTATTGAGCTGACTGAACAGAATGTGTTTGTCTTTGCTCTAACTGCCTACATGTATGACACGACACGCATGATTGGCAGAGAGCTGCAAAGCAGATTGCCTGCTTTGTCACACGGGTGGGTGACTGTTTTAAATCTTTTTTCTTTCCTTTTTTAAAAACAAGAAACATTGTTTTAGATATTTAAAACAAACACTCTTCATATAGGCTTAAACATTACTGTTTACATTTTATTCAGTTGCAATAATATTTTGATTAATATAATCACTGAAAACATATCTGACTTTTGGTACTGATATCAAACCAAAGCAGTTTTATAAAAAGCTTTTTGTTTGTTCGTTTTTAAGAAAACAAAATAATCTGCTACCAAAGATGTTTTTTTGTTTGTTTTTTTTAATTTCCAAGACTGTTTCATCCTTGATTTTGTTTTGTTTTTTTTGGCAATGACTGTTTTTTTTATATGTATAAAAACGGTTTATTACTCACTCCAGTGAAACTCAAAAGGTTTGTTGTTCTGCATCGTTTACTTGTGAGTTGATGAAATACTGTATGTTCCAGCACAAAATTCAGCAAACAAGATTCAGCATACTGTGGACCAGCAACTGAACACAACAGGTATTGTTTTGTTTGTGCTTGTTAGTTTAAAAATGAATGGGTCAAAGATGAAATTGCCTGCCATGTGTCAAGCCCATAAATCTGATTTATAAGAACATGTAATTCTGCAGTTGTGGCTGTTGGGTCAGTGTCTGGGAGCTGCTGAAGCTCATAGGCACAGCTTAGCTTCTTAACACCCAGGCAAGACTATGATCTGTGCAGATCATAGTTGACTAGTTTTGGCACTGATACTGTTCATCTGTCCAACCTTTGTCCATTGTTATGTATTCAGTTTGTTTTTCTCTAATGCGCTGTGACAGGATGCAGTGTCCTTGAAAACTGATTGACGCAACCTTTTGTGTCACTGCAGAAGCACCATAGCAGAAAACGGTTAATGTATAACTGACATCAACAAATCACCCTGAACTTGCTCGGGATAATCAAAGTATCCCAGCAGTCAAATTAAACAAAGTGGTGCTGAAGTAAGAGGAGTCTTTTCTGCATTTATATGTAGCTTTTTTTGTTGTGATCTGCAGCATCATCCAGAGAAATGCTTAAATCCTCCCCTTGCAGGCAGCAATCCACCTTAGAATTACCTAATGCTGATGCAAGGCTATTAACTAGTATTAAGAATATTAGATAGTAATGCCTGCTATTCAATTTAAATCTGGATTGCTTTGCTAATTTGGAGTGATTGGATTCCACAATTATTCAGTCCGGAAGGTGAATAAAAAAGATTTAACACATAGTGCGTGTGGCTTAGTAAATAGTTTCTGTAGTTTTCAGTTAAGCCATTTATCTATTTTTCACTAATTGTCAAAAAAAAAAAAAGATTAAAAAACAGTCCAAGTAGACAAGACAAGTAACTTACAGCACTGAAAATTTCTTTTGTGACATTTACACTTGTTGCAGGGTGGGGGGTTAGAAATAGAAAGTTCTGGAAACAGAAAGACAAAACAAAGGCTAAAGTCACACTTTGATCATGTTTGACAACAGCAGGTGTAACTCTGTATCCATATCATTCTCTCATTACTTCAACAGTATTTCCACGAAACCAGCATGAATCCTGCACCGTGCAGAATCCCAGTTTGTCTCAACTGTATAGACATTAGATGAAATACTCTTGAAAAGGTTAATAGAACAGTTTTCACCAGCTAAATTTTGCAGCTGTTTGTATTGACAAAGAATAGATACAGTAATTGTTTTGATTGCATTTGAGTTTTATTATGTAGGCTGTCAACCCTATTGCTAATATGTGGTTTCTTGAAAGAGAAAAAGCACGCACATCCAATTGACATCCAAGTCAAAAAAAGAGCTGTTTTTTTTTTTACTTGCACTACTAACTAATCACTGAGCAAAAGTGAGAACTGGAAAAGTCCAACACAAACCGAAAAAAGAGATTGCTCACTTTCAAAGTAAAAGTTGTGGCTAGTTTCACCAAACAAGAGCAAGAAACTTCTTGCAACCATTCGCAAAAGGTTTGGGGAATACACACATATTTCCTTCATATATCCTCTAAATGAACAAACAGGTGGGGTTAACATACATCATCAAGTAATCAGGGTGTGAAGCAAATATTAATGCCAGTGTAAATCTAGCCACAAGCAGCTGGCTTGCCTAGTATGGACTGAGCTAGCTTCTTAGCTCAAAAATTTGTTGGACACCACACAATGCCAGCTCTCCACTAATGAGAATATCTTTCAGTGTCTCAACTCTAGTTCAACAAAAACTAAAAGGAAGGATCGTGTAGCAGCATTCATCAGTTGTGCTTTACAAGTTAATTATTTTTCATGCCCCCACAACATAAACCGGCAAAGGACTCGACCAGTTGTCATGAACAATTATGAACCAAGCCTAATATAGAGGCTTTTAAATTGAATCCCAAATGAAGAAAATATTGTTGGAAGCACAATTACCATAAATTAAAAATGATACCACAGTAAGAAAAACAGCACCGATTAGCGATGTGATAATAAAACCCAGTCCCATGAAAAAACACTGTGTTGTGGTGGTTCAACAGAGAATTAAAGAGATACATGGTATAGCAAATTGCATATTTGGTCTATGTTTACTTTAGCACCTTGTGTGGATAGTGTGATACAGTCTATGGTATTGTAAGTAGCTTGAATGTGTTTACACAATAAAATATATCACATATCATCACCTTATTAAAATAATGGCCTAAGACATTTTTTTCAGGTTTTTCAGAAAAGACAAAAAAAAAAAAAACTGAACCAAAACAATGAAAATATGATGATTTAGGCAAAAATAAAACTTTTGTTAAAAAATGACCTACATGTATACAATTATTTTAAGAGGGTGACGATATGGGAAGTGAACTTGAAGTCTCTCCTCATATACAATATATAAGGCCTCACAACAGTCTAAGTGCCTTTGGTTTTTTCTGTACCCTCCACCACTGAACTCAAGAGTTCAAGAGATCACATGTAGGCACACATGTGCACACTCTCTAGGGTGTCAGCTACAAAAATCATGGTGGTAACACAGTCGCAGTATTGACTAACACCTGAGGGTGATAATCGCAGACCGCTGTATCAAAGAGAGTGAAATTTATGATCTGTGCATCAAACTCTGCTATAGTGACAATTTGTGAGTGCTGCATAGAAGAACAGAGACTCAGTCTCCACCAAATACAGCATGTGCTATAAATTGACTTTGAAACAATAACAACATACGTAGATAAGCAGTGATAGAAAATGGATTGTGAGCAGTTGTGTGCAAGTAACTGCTGCCATGTTTTCCTTTGACAGAGATTTATATAGCTGTCTTTACCTCTCTTGTCTTTATCTGTTTTCTTCACTCTGGCTGTCTCTCTCACTGCATACTAGTGGCTGCAGAGAGACAGAAATGATTATTACATGGCACCACTGTCCTGTCTCTGTTACGCGGAGATCATTTGACTTGCCTTCTAGCATCACTTTAAAGCTCTGTTTTACAGTACCCCTCGTGTTCCAGTGTTACAGCGAGCCACCGTTTTCTGATACGGCATCTTAAGCCTCTATTACTGCAGGCGCAGATAACATGCACCATTAATGCTTAAAGACATTTAGATGGGAACGCATGACATTCTCTTGTCAGATGTACCGCTGTGAGATCTCCATTTCAAAAGTGTTAATGGAATAGTCATTTCGTTATGCCAAAAATACTACACTACTTGGATAGCAAGTGCAACAAGGATGTGAATTTGTCTGTTGTCTCTGTGCTTATGTCCAAATGCATTTAGCAGTGTGAATTACTTTCGACAGTACAATCTTTTGCACGCACTCAAACACAGGCACCTGATTTTACTCCGGTAGTTGTTGGAGTAGTTGTTCAAGCTGTGTTTTGCATACGATGCAGCGAGCAGTTGCTTTGACCTGATTTCCTATGACAGGAATTACTCGAGTATCCAGTCTGACACATATACACACAGTCTGTCTTCTCGTTTTTCCCTCAGTTTCTTTCTAGTTTGCTCTGTTGCTCTTCTCTGTTCACCACCAACATTGAGTGAACCTCACCTGCCCATATTTGAAAGTGATTGTGAAAGAATCACTCAGAATCTCACACAGAAAAAACAGCATGCTATTCAGTGTGTAGTCACACACCGCACCATACCATAGATTTCTAAAATGTGTGTCACAATCCTGCTGGATTCACACACTGCACACATTGTTAAACTCTACTACTATCATCCATTTTTTTTAGTCTATTTCAGCTTCTCTCTGTTCTTGTTCTCAGTGTGCCTCTTCTTTCCCGTTCATGCTCACATTCCAATCCTTCACAAATCTCTTTTTAATACAAAGCTTAGTATATGCAAATTAACCATAGTCATAGCGATTACCCTACGGACACACTAACAGCACAAGCACATAGTTCATACCATGCCCTGTGTGTTGCTGCATGATAAGTGCATTATAGAGCATCTAAATGTCCTGCACTCAAGCTCCAACATTCTATTAAACTATGCATATCCATAGTAAATTTGAGGTTAGTTTAAGACCGCCGATGAACACTTAACCTGTCACCACACCAAAAGCCGCACTGCAGCAGCTTCGCCTCTCTTTCTCTCTGTCTTTAGCTGTCCTATCAAATTTAACACTCCCCTCTCTTTCTGTCTCTTGGGTTATTTTTCTTTCTCTTGCTCCCCCTGCTGTGTCTGCCTTTCTCCAGTTTTATCAGATGGTCTTCCTCATGATCTGTCGCTCTCTCTGTGTAAAATCTATAATATAGGATAGTTCAATGAATCCTTTCCTCGCCTCCCTTTTTTTGGCTGAGAAGGTAGAGGATACTCCAAAGAAGTGTGCATCTATATGAGTCACTGCATATGTGTGTGTGAAGAAAACCGGGAGGGGGTGTGTAAGGAGGCGAAAAGCATTGCGTCATTGGGGGTGTGTTGAACAGGAGGTGGGCTGAGCCGGCTGCCAGTCAGTGACGACAGTGGAGCACGTGTGTTGGCTATGGCTGGGAAGACATACAGCGGTTATCTGGCTGTAGGCAAGACGAGCTAGAGACAGCCGCAGCTCCGTGTTGCTGAAGGGGTGACTGAGGGAGTGCATGTCTGTATGCGTGTGTGCGTGCGAGAGAGAGAGTCTGGGACCGTATGCATGTAGATGCTGCATGAGCTGCAACCGGAGCTGCTACTGGTGGTGGTGAATAATGCAGACAGGGGAACGGAGTTTGGATAGCATGCAGTGAGCCAGATTAATAATGTATCGTGCCGGTTATGAGCTCTGCTTTAGATAGTTTTTCTGGAACCTGTAGCTGCCTACTATTTGCCTGCCTTCCTCACTCACTGACTCTCCTGCATACCTGCCTGCCTGCCTGCCTTCTTTCCTACCTGACTGGTGGACTGTCTGACTTGTTCAGAAAATGTCTCACTATCATTTCATCAAATGTTGTAAGTAGCCATTCAGCAGTTCTATATTTATGCATGCAAGTGGACTTATCAGTCATGGGTGTGTGTCTGTTGCATTAGCACTTACTGTATGCTCAGGCTGCCATACAGTATGAGTTCACATGCTTGAGAATTCTGGTCATTTGCTGCAGACACAGCAGTGGTGTGGTCTAAACTTCAAATGGGTATTCGTGTCCCCCATATGTGTGTGCGTGTGTGTAGGTGTGTTTGAGTGTGTGTGTCTGTTCGTGCAGTAAGTGGGTGTGTGAGCTTGCTGCAGAGAGCTGCCGCAGATGTGTGAAGTTGACCGGTGAATGCGGCAGGTAGCAGCCAAAGGAAGGAAAGAAAGATGAAGTAGAGCCACAAAGATGCAGATCCAATGAGCGCCTGGCACATTCACATCACACTAACAGACTGACAGAGAGGGAAAGTGGTTTCAAAGAGGGAAAGACAGATGGAGAGAAAGCTGATGGTGGTTTAGAGGAGCATGGGAGAGGGAAGGAATGGCATTATTGGAAAATGGAAACGAGGTGAGAATGGAATGAGTGACATAAGAAATGTGGCCAAATGTTGAGAGAGGGATGCAGATATTTGAGAGGTAATAGCAAGGAAGAAAGGAAGGAGGGAGAATATAAGAGGATGGATAAGCGAGGTCTATGATAGAGGTGATGCAGGCTGTCAAAGTCTCTCCTTCACTGTGAGAACCCAGCTCACCCCTTAATCTATCCATATCCCTTCCCCTACATATCCTGCATATTTATGGTGTCTGCAGCTTGCATCCTGTGTGTGTGTGCGTGTGTGTGTGTGTGTGTGTGTGTGTGTGTGTGTGTGTGTGGGGGGGGGGGGGGGTTTTGGCCTTTT
>VUQJ01027465.1:13400-31354 GCA_015108635.1 Andinoacara biseriatus
TATCCTGCCTTCTGTTGTGTGTGTGTGTGTGTGTGTGTGTGTGTGTGTGTGTGTGTGTGTGTGTGTGTGTGTGAGACAAACCAGGGGGAGGGCAAACCTGGAGGGGGCAGGTGTTTGAATGAATGCGTAGATATATATTTTTTAAAACACACACACACACACACACACACATCTTTTTGTCTGCTAGGATGTTTTTGTCTTTGCCTGATAAAAATCTTGTTCAAACACACCTCAGCCCCTTCAAATGGAAACAGCTATATGGTGTGTACATTAACAGTACACTCATGCCTTTTGACAGTTAAGGACTTCTTTTATTGTTGGGTTGCTTTTCATTTTTGAAAACAGAGACCTAGTCTAAAGTGTCACAAAGGTAAATGCTAGTAAGTCTCTCCGATGGTAGCACAAGTGCCAGACTTGGGGACATACCTTCTGTTTTGTGGACTTATTTGAGATATAATACAACATACTTTTATGTGGAAAAATGGTGAATAACTAATATCACAGCTAAAGAGTTGGGAACAGACAGAACACACTCCCTGGGAAAGAATTCAAATAATAATGTGTGTCTGATACTGCAGTTTCCTCTGATGGTGAAGCATCCCCAGCCACAGTCTGGAGCTCGGAAAAAATAAGATATTTAAGAGGTGATGAAGTTGTGACAAAGAAACAGAGAGGGTTGGACAACACGCAGTGCTTCAAAATTGCCCTGCTAACAATACTTTTCACCTGCTGAAAACACTGATGTGTGCTCAGTCACCCTAAAGGAGAAGCAGACAGATGGCAGAGAGAAAGAGCGCTACATCAGTGAGCAGACAAAAATGCTCAGAGGAAGGGAGAAGGAAAACAAAAATGGGCACAAAAAGACGAGCGCAATAAAAGAACTGCAGTTTGAGAAATGTAAGGAATGAGATATAAGGCAACATGTCCAAAGAGACGTGAGTTAGTGAATCACTGTCTGAGCAAAGACAATCTTATCTTCATATTTTGCTTGTCCTCTGGGCCGGCTATGACCTGAATTTGTCAAATTACCAGTGCCATCATGACAGTTCGTCTGCTATTTGCTCTTCAGCTTAAACATACTTTATATCATATCAACCCCCCTAAAGTGGGTATCTCTTTTGATTTCTGCATGAGCTCTTTCGGTGATCTCAGCCTTGGCCCACCTGCTGTACAATCACAGTACTGTATATCACTCAAGCAGACCAGAATAGGTTCAGCAGCTGCCTTGTGATGAGATCTGTTTGGCTACGTTCCACTGAGAGGCAGAGAGATTATGCACAGTCAGGAGAATTAATACACTCTGTTAGGACAGGGGGGAAAAAAAGCACATAAAATATTGTGATGCCTCACTCAACCCACCCCAGGGCTAAACAAAGCAAATATCCTTTTTAGTCAAAATGATAAATGATTGCGTGCACAGAACTGGGCTAAATGCGGACACAAACACGAAGGATGCAGCCTGAATTATAAAAAAAAATATATATGAATCAGGATGCTATTATTTGCAAATTATTTAAACTGTATAATTAACTGAAAATAGTACTAAGACAATAAGAACCTGAGAAATCATATAGTGATTTTGAATTGAATGCTTGCAACACAAAATTGGGACAGGAAGACTGGAAAGATTGTGTAAAGAAAAGAAAACAAAACTCACAACTAATTAGGCTGATTAGTAAAATGATTGGCTATAAGTAAGCATCCCAGAGAGGCTGACACAAATAAGGACGAAAGATTGAGCAGGAAAATTGTTCAACAATTTCAGAATGCATATTTTTGAAAGTAAAATCACTGCTGTAGTGAACCAAACAGCTGTTTGGTGTATGATGTGCACTGTATGTCCTGACATTATTGACTTTAGTGAATTGTGAATAAACATAAAAAGCTCTCATTTGCAGTTTATAGTACCAGTGAATAGTTTGGACACACCTGGCAAGGATTTCTTATTATCTGAGACAAGTTTGATAAAAGAAAATGAATAAAAGAAAAAAAATAATGATAAAATTGTGTGAGAAATGCCAGTGTGCTAAATTCTTTATGAATACAAAATATTTTGGGATAAGAGAATATCTTTAAATTTGTTCTGAGCAACTAAAATTCAAACAGCGCATTAGTGATGTTTGGACGTGAGAAATGTTAACGTGAAATCTCCAATCATCCTGATCACTATTTTATTTTACTTTTATCACTATATTTGTGGTGTAGTTTTCCTCTCGCTAGGCTGGATTTTTCCCAAATGATTATTTAGTAGCAAATTAAACTAGGCCCAAAATATACGTTTGGTAGAAGGCACAATGTCTTGCTTCAGTTTCTTGGTGAAAAAAGCTCAACTAACTGTAGGTCACTGAAAAACTCAGTCGATGTTGTTTGGTTGCTGTGATTATTTTCTGTTATAATGTGGAAAATAAGGAAAAATAAGGATATACTCCACTATGACTGAGTGTGTTCTAACTGTATACTGATACTTCATTACAGTCCATCTTTTTAACCTCATCATACTGGACTGAAATCAAATTACCGTCCAGGATCCGATCATCGAGCACCTGCCCATATTCATAGGACATCCAAAAATAGAACTACATCAACCAGTGATTCAGCACAAAAACTACTGAGGAAACAAGCAATAAAGCAATAATAACTTCTGCAATTCCCCCTGTGATATCACTTGCCCTTTCACTGAGAGACACAGCTTGGTCTGTGTAGCAGCTGCTACTGACACCGGAGTTAGTACAGCTGTGGCTGGATGAACGTCATTAAAAAAAAAAAAAAGATTATTAAAATAAACCAATGTGAAAAAATATGACACTTTTCAGCGATATGTGTTGCTAAATAAGCTGTGATGTGAAAAATACTTGACATTCTGGCCAAAATACACCCACACCGAGCACTTCTCTGACATGATATTTCTGAGTTCAGAGGACATTGAGTAAAAGCTGAGTAAATGTAAGCATTGCATAAGTAATACCCAGCAGTCTCCATCAAGCTGGCTAAGTGCAAAGCTGTGAGACCACGTAGGTGATAAATCCTCAACTGCTTTTGCTAAAGCATTGTCTCCTTATCAGAATAACACTGGCTATTTTCCGACCAACGCAAATTTGCATATCATTGAAAAAAAAAAAAATCAATAAGTCGACCATGAGACTACAGACCTGAAAATATAACTGGAAGATTCAAAGTATCTGCAAAAATCTCAGCTTATCAGGGATGAGACTGACAATAAATTAGACACACAGTCTCAGTCTTTAGGTAAATGTAGTGGCATTTGTGTGTTTAATCAAAAGAGCTTTGTCTCATTTTCTGTGTAAACTGTTACTGCATACATACCCATGTGGGTCCCACATAGGCCAGCTCATCTGGGTACCACAGCAATTTTGCCCTTTTGGGCTATGCACTATGGACTGTGTGGGTCTGCCCACGGTGGTCCCACACTGTTTTTAGACCAAACATCATTCATTTTATTTTGCTATTTCTGGCTTTCTCTCTTTGTCTCTAGGTTGTTTCCAACTATGTAACGTCTTTCGTCAGAACATGGAGATAGACCAGTGTCTGCTGGAGTCTCTTCCCATTGGCCAGCGCCAGAGGCTGGTCAGAAGGATGCGCTGTGAACAAATAAGGGCGTACTATGAGAGGGAAAAGAGCCTTCAGCGCCAGCAAGGCGGGATCAAGGTTCGAGCCCTGCCCACCCACCGCAAGAAGCATCACGTCCGCTTCCACTCTGCCGACATTATACAAGATGCCATCATTCATCACAATGACAAAGAAGGTGTGTGTTTGGATTTATCTGTCCACGTGTGTGTGCGTCTGCTTCTGGTTAGCTGAAAAAAGTTGTAGTGTATGAGCGTGCGTGAGGGTGACAAAGGTGCAATTTTGAGGTGCAGTTTCATCCTAACTATAGTGACTAGGGGTGATACATTTTTGATACAGTGCCACCAGATATCAGTATTTTTCTCCAACAGTTTGGCTCATCATACAGTCACTACTTCTGGGTGACACTTACAGAGCCTTAGTGAGCTACAACTAGTTGTGGGAAACAGCTCAGAAATAAAGGAAAGTAAATTGGTGAGCTAATGAATTGAATTGATAGATTTTTAAGTTGTAATTTTAATGATTTTAATTTTAACACAGTGACACCACAATGCAAACAATAAATACATACCTTTAAGTTATGGTTTGAGGACTGTAGAAACACTGCTCCATGATACCACTAATATCATGGGCAATGTGTCCTTGTGTTGTCATATTGTGAGCTGTTCTGCAGTTCCCACCCCATGGGTCTCTCTCTCTCTCTCTCTCTCTCTCACACACACACACACACACACACACACACACACACACACACACACACACACACACACACACACACACACACGTGCAACAGCAGTGGTCCAAATCAGCAGCTGCCCATTAGACTAAAGACAACAAGCTTTTATAATCACTCCCAGCTCCCAAACAGTTCTCAAAGACATCAAATACTTCATCAGAGATGATCATTAGAGTGTTGGAAGTTACTTTTTTTAATGCTAAGTAAAAAGAAAAGTAAAAATGGCACTGACAGAGGGCTACATGATATAAGTTTGTTCTTCAAAAGATAAACAAATGCAAAAATATTAAAAGAATATGTGATGCAATTGATAGGTAATAGAATACACACGTCAAAGCGTTTAAAATAGTTACAAACCTTTGTTGTGACGTCAGAGGGACTGTGTTATTCTGCTGCCAGTGAAAAGCGCCACTGTCTGCCCTACTGTGTCTTTTTCTGTGTCTGAGAATGTTTCTTTGTTCCTATCTGTGTGTGTGTGTGTGTGTGTGTGTGTGTGTGTGTGTTTGTGTTTATCTGTTGCCAGCCAGAGGAAAAGGACTCTGCAAGCTTTCCTCAGACAATAAAAACACACTAACTTCTGATGTTGGCATCATTCTGTCAAGAGTGCTTGAAATTTAAAGGGAATTCACATTTTACTCCAGAGGGCACAGATTTTTTTTATTTTTATTAATTTTTTTTGTCCAACCTCACCATCTTTCTTTTTGTTTATGACAGTCATTTGCCAGTCATTTACACAGCTGTCTGAACATATCTCTGCCAGTCCTTCCGGCAGACTTTGCAGGTCACTGTGCTAATCTCTGCTCCCCGGCTGCCAGTAAGATTCAGCTGGGGTCTGTGGGAGCAGCTGGTGTGCCATTGCAACAGCCAACCTGAAAACCTGAAAGTTCATTGGCTTGGCATGGATCAGATACTCCTCTGCCTAATCACCTAAGCTCCACCATGGTGCTCAACTGGTATCAGGCCTCCATTTGCCTTGCTGTATGAGGGCCTTGTGACCATTTGGTGCCGTTCAAGACAAGAACTGGCTCCAGATGAAACAAAATAGTAGATTCATGCACAGGCATCCTTAGATGGGGGACAGCTTCACTTCTAACAGGCTCTTTGAGGTAAAATTCTGCTTTAAAGATTTATCAGCTGTACTTTTCATGTTGGCCCGTCTGGTTCTTTTGGGTTGGTTTCTGCCTCTGCCTCTGTGTGAGGATCTGTCCAAACCACTTAAGGTTAACACTTGGAAGTTGGATCGATCAGCACTTGCTACTGTATATCTTCACAATTGTTCTTAAGTATTCTTCAGTAGTGCTGGCACTCTAAGTGATAAGTTTTTCTCACTATCTCTGCTTGTGTTAGCCTTTTTTGTAAAGAGCGATGGGATTTGCTTCAGGCCAGGAATGTCCCCAGAGTAATGTGGGAACATATTTGGCACTTTGATACTTAAAACAGAACCATCTTAACAGAAAAAAAAAAGAATATGTACCAACACACACTGTATTGAGAACCGACGAATGAACCTGCTCGATGATAGTAGCTATAACTTGTTGACAGTGCTGAGATAACCTTGTGAAGTATGCCGGAAAGGCAGCATGTAGCGGCTGATTTGCAAAAAACTACCTGCTGTTAGGATTTAAGCAGTTTCATCATATACAATAAATCATATACTGTATGACTGACAAAAAAGCAAGTCCATTTCTCAATTATTGTATGCATTCAGTATTGCAATTAAGCTATCATGTCAAGGATCCCTTCTAAAATAAGTGAGACGTGATAAACTATACTTGTAACAGCAGAAAAGCCAAGAAAAATCGACACCTTTTTAGCTGATCGGCACTTGTATCTTGAACATGTTTGCTACCTTGAATAAATTTACATGGCTTAACTTAATTTGCCATTATCAGCACCGTCTGCCCCATATAATAATCAAAGACGTTTAGGTGACTCATAGTTTCTTTAAGAAACTGTAACCGGGAAAGTGACAAAAAGAGAGCTCAACAAATAAGACTCAGAGTGCAAACTAAGAAAAAAAATTAGACTTGAGGTTTAGATTCATAGATCATGCTGAAACTTTGTCTGCTGACAAGGCGGCCAGGTAATAGGAGGTATGTGCACATACGCCACACACACACACACACACACACACACACACGCAGTCACAAAAGGATTTCTTTTTCTTATCATTTGTCTCGTACAGGAAGGAAAATGAAGGAGCAAGACAAGGGAAGGGTGAACACGCTGAGAAAAGGAAAATTGGAAATTGGAAGAAACTGAATAACAGCAGCAAAGATGCTTTGGATTATGGAGGATATTGCAGGGTTAAGGTTAAATATACCACAAGTGCGCAGCACTAGCTGTAGATCAGAGCATGCTACACGGCATCTTCCTTCACAGGTTTATCTGTCGTATGCAAACATCTGGCTCGCTTGTGTTTTTGACTTTTGCTTTAATTGCTTTTCACGCCGTTCTCAGAAAATGAAGCCGTTGCTCTCGTAACCCTGGAACCTATAACTAATATTTACCATGTCTTAATTCTTCAAAAATGGTATTTAATGACATTTTTTTGTTGGTTTCTCACATTTTAAGCAGTTTTTGGTAGCCCTTTTTATTAAAAAAAAAGCTGCTTACGATGTGATTAAAAACTCATCTTTTAACAACTGTACATTGTATCTAAAGCTTTCTTTAACTATGCTTTTAAAAACAGAAAGCTCGGCAGCTCCAATGTTGCAGTCTGCATCCTGGTTCTTTTGGTTCATATGTCACATCTTCACAAATCAGACATGATTTTTTGATTTGTTGTTTTGTAATGATTATTGTTGTTTTGTATGTATGTGTGCGTATGTGTGTACTTCTTTTAAAAAAATGTTTAAGCCTGCAGCTCTGCTTTAGAACATCCATCAGAGTAGCTCTGTCTGATGGATGGCCATTTAAGGCATTCATAGTCTCCTGATCCTTAAGTCTCTGTCGTTTCCCAGACTTTTTAGCTGCTACAGACCTCAGGCCAAACCTACTTTTCCCCCGCTGGCAGTAAAGATTACCTCTATTATGCAACCGTATGCATTCATAGTCCCCTCAGTGGGGACACCGACCCAAGCCAGAAATATTGCTATTTGGATTGGTCTCTGCAGCAGTGGGCGAGTGCTTTTCTTCTGTGCTTGTGCTGTGTGTCTGTTCAGTGTGCACTATATGGGAGTGTAATTACTGTGTGAAGTGTGTCTGAATGGCCATCTTTCATTATTGATCAATGTGCATAGATCCATCCTGCAGGCACAGCACAGGGACTCATAGTCCAATCACGTCTCTGCAGTGAGGAAGTCAAGAAAGTGGAGGTAATAAAAGCTTCCAGTCATGTGGAGTGTTTTGGAGCACTACTTAGAAACATATTATACCCAAACTGCAAAACACCATGTACGCCGTGTGCAGTGTATATCAGTGAAGCAAAGGTCTCTGCAAAGTCTACAGAGTTCATTCGACTCTACTCATATTGTCTATAAGTTAGACTTTAAGCTGCATCAATACAGCTTCATACTAGATTTAAGCATGTGAAATAAATACATATTATATTATCAGACATACCAAGGAACACCATCTTTTTTATGTCATGCTGGATGTGCTGGACCACAACTGAAGCTTAAAATCTCTGCACTGCTGCGATATAAGATAAACTTTAATGGTCCCACAGTGGGGAAATTTGTGAATATGTAGTGCAGTGTAATGAGAAGTTTCAGCCATTTATCTGTAGCCTTCCATCTATATATATAATCTCCCTAGATCATGAAACTCAAACCAGAAAGGAAGAAAAATAAGTAAATATGGATGTTAGGGAAAAATCACTTGATATCTCTCTGCACTACGCCATGCTGGGATTAAAAGCATGTCAGACACCTGTCATGTTTTTGACAGAACAGGGCCTGGGCCCACAGAGCTGATAGAAGAGGAAGTCCTTTTACTGCCATCCCATGTAAAACCTTATGACTATCCTTTAATGTCAACTTGTGTCCTAGTGAAATAAAACTTTGCAGTAGAATTCATATTTCTCCGAGCTTCTAATATTAAACGTATGGTTCATTTGATGAGTCATCAGTGTCCCTACAGAGGCTCAGCCAGACAGGTAAAATGAGCAAAGGATGTGAAAGTATATGAAAAAACAGTATTATGAACCAATTTTCTTACAGAGTTGTGCTCGGTTTGAAGATGACATTTAATTTAGACATTTTCCTTCTATGTTTGAGTATTTTAATTAAAATTACACAAAGGAAGAGAAGTATACATAATGACAGTTTTCCCTAAAATGGGCAGCTGTAAAAACTGATTAAAATGCATTCACATTCAATTTGCACTCCCAGTTTCCTTTTACTGTCACAAATAAGCAATTGCAATTTTTCTTTTTTAGTCTGCAGGCTGAGTTTATGAGTACTTCATAGTGGAAAAGAGAGAGAAATAAAATATGCACCAGCTTAACTAGTAATTGCTAGTCTGAAAAAGAACACTGCAGCTACAGTACTACTATAGTGCACTGTATGCGGTGTACTACGCTGCAATGCTCATGTCTTGATTTGGGTCAGACGTTTGTCCTTTTTTTTTTGTTTCCTTCACTGGAGGATGCAACTTAATCAAAGTAGCACGTTAACATTTCTGGAGGGGTTGTGTCTATCAAATACTTCAAATGCTATGAAAGTGCATTACCACCCTCAGTGCTAACCGACACTGAAATCCATTACATCACCTTTTCTCGGGACAAGTAGGTCGGAGTAGCCTGATCCATCTCCCCGAACTCATTATCCATTTGAAAACTGTACACTTCTGTTTTTCCATCATGATTGAAACAAAGGAAAAATGAAAAACTCATTTCAAAAACATGGGGCAGTGAGATGAGACGGTCCCGTTTGTGATCATGACCGTGTGATAAGGACCCGAGAGACAGAGGCATTTATAAGAGTAAGGGATTTGAAGGTGATTTCATATAGGGCTGCCAAGGAATTATAGTTTACATTAGAAGAATGTGTCTGGTTGCTATATGAAGAAAATTGGCAATACCGCTGTAAGTGGCACATTATGAAGCACACATTACAGGGATTTGATCAAATTCATAGAATAGCACAGTGCAGCAAGATAAGGAAGATCCAAAGAATTGAAAAGCAAGGCATGAGAAAAGCACATCCAACGTTGGACTGCGTCTGCACAACAGTTAGCATGAGCGTCGTAGCTATTTCAAGCAGTTCCAGTTCAACAGTATATAAATCAAATTTTCCTGAGTGGAGAACTGCTTTTTTTTTTTTAACAGTGAAGTGCCTGCACTTTGCAATTTAGTGTGTAGGCAAGAGATCCTGGAGGGCTCTATTCAGGTGCTGAATACAAGTACATAATATTGATCATAATATTATTTATTGATTGGCTGTAGCGTTATTTATAATGTATTACTATATGGATGTAGCTGTGTATTAGCTTTTTTCATAGAAAAGGAGGGCTAATAGGGTGTTAAAAGTTTGGCTTTTAAGAATCTGTATAGGTGTGGGGCATCAAGGTAGTAATCCCCTATTGATGTCCACCCTTCAGTCTATACCTTATTTAGGTTTCTCTCTCATCTCTCTCTTGCTCACTCTCCTTTTTTCTGTCTACCAGTTCCTATTCGGTTGCCATGGAAACTACACATATGTCTAAAACAGCTGTTTTTCAATCGTCCAGAAATGGTAGTTGACTTTGCTTTGTGCCCACTCTCCATTTCCCTGTTGGGAGCATCCTGATCCAGGGGTGGCACACGTGCATACTCAGTACCAAAGCCTGAGATCGGATATAATCAAAGTCCAAGTGACATGTCAACATTAAATATAGAAAGGAAAGAACTGCTGTGTGATGTGCTGTGAGGTAAGTATGTAGTGTCTGCAACTGTAAATCATTCAGTGGAAATAAATCACTGTGTCTTATATACAGGGTTCCTTTTAAGTTTTAGTTACATGAAAATGTGGCATCGTCTTAGAATCTAAAACGGTTTGCCATTTCCAGCAGCTGTAAAGCTTTAAGACAAAATCTGCAGTCCATCCATCCTACCATTGACTTTGCACGTGGCTGTCTCGCTGTATAGTTAAAATCCCTTTCCCTAGAATGATTATTCGGATTATAGAATTATCAAAAACTAGTCAGTCAGCGGAGCTGTGATTTAAACTATAGGTTCACATTGTTTCATCTTTCATCAATCAGCTGTGCTTGTTTTAATCATTACTTCTGTGTATGTGAGGCTTTGACAGATCCTTCGCAAAGGTGCTTCCATTAGAACAGATGGAGGACAAAATCCAGAATCCTTCCACTGTGCAAAAATAAATTGGATTTCAAGGTTTTCTGGACGCTAATGTGGACTCCGTGGTATTAAATTCCACTTTCCCCTGACTAGTGTTTCTACGCTTAGGTGCTTTGAAGACTTAGTGATAGAAAGATGGAACGTTGTACTAAAAAGACTCAAACTTTGGATGACACCTACTCAAGCTGTCTAGATCAGATTGCTGAAGTTCTGTGTAAACTTTATCTGAACTTATTTGATTGTGCCGTGTCTTTACACAGAACAAAGTCTGATGGATTTTGTTCCCCATTGTCTTCCATTTTTTTTGAGGCACATTACGCAGGGATGACTTGATGCCCGCTATTCTGTTTGACAGGAGTATTGCCTACAGGAAGCACGACTTGTTTCAGTGTTCACAGGGAGATTATCAACAGGGACTTATGTAGTTTTATGTATTAGGTATACCTAACATAGCTGGTGCATTCACTACTAATGCAAACATAGTATGAACACGTTTGCTGGTCATTTGCCAATAGTACAACAGTACTATTGATTCCAGATGGCCATATTGTCAGACAAATGTTTTACCCCTTTACTTGAGGTCATAATGAACCTCTTGACCCTTGAACTGTCTTCAAACGCATTCAGCCATGTGCCATAAAATTCAGGCATGTTCTTGAATGAATGCTTCTCACTAAGGATGGCAGAGGCCATCCTAACCAGGAAAATGTGCCAAACTCCAAATTATAATTTATCTTTTGTAAATCATAAGATACCTTACATTCAGAAAGATTGCCCCACCGAGTTCACTGTTGAATTCAGAAAGCAGGATCGTTATCTGTTCCCCTGTAACTAATTCAACTTTAGATGCACATCAATTGATGTTTTGTAGTCCTGAGTTTCTACAGCATGTGGAGACCATAATTATGCTGATTGGCTTCAGCATTGTTCTGTTTATTACTCATCAACCATTTAAATGCTATTAAGCTCTGTAGCCATGAGAAGAATGGAAAAGCATCAGTGTATAGTGTTTGGTATGTGTGCATGCGCCTCTAAAAGGATAAGTCAACGAAGTGATTAGCAAACATCCTCTGTCACACCATCCTCTGCATGTCCTCTTTCATCATATGTATGAACCTTTTCTGCAGTCTTCTTTTCCTCCTGTCTGCCAGCTCCATATTCAACATCTTTTGCCCAATATATCAACTATCCTCTACACGGATTGTATGTCCTCCGGTTCCTGCCATTCTTCTACAAAGTCATCAACTATGCAAACTGAGAAGTAGCAATAATAAGAACAACTACTGTCTATGGTGCCTGCGACAGAGTGTAATACTATCCTAAGTGAATGGCATTCTTGGGATCATCAACAGGATTTATTATGTAAAATTATTATAGAGCTGTCTTCAGAGCAGCTGGTTTTGCTTAAACATTCTACTGCACACATATGTGAATTTGTGTATGTGGTATGTGTGGTGGGATTGCGTGACAGCATTGACCGGTCTTCCTCAGTTCAGTCAGCATCTATCTAACACTGTCAATGTTGCCGAAATCAGCTACAGCGCTCCACCTTCCTTTCTTGTTTGCCCACTGCCTCTATTTATCTGTCGCACACTCCAGTGTCCTGTCGCTCTTGCTCTGTTGCTGTGTCCTGCTGCTTTCACATTTATTTCCTTAAAAAACATCAAATTTATAACAAAATCTCAGAGCCCCTGCTTATCAGTGCTGACCATGTTTGCTTATCTGTTTATGTCTGTGTCAGCTTGTTTGGTTTATCTTTCCTTTAGAAGAGCTGTGTCAGTGTGTTATTGGGTTGCGTGGCGCACTGTTGCTCCAGCAGCAGGTCAGAAAGCCGGGGCTACCAAACACACACACACGCAGTCTTTACACTGATCCACACTGACGTAACAAGGACAGTCAGAGGACATTCACTCAACACACATTGGTTTTGGTAGTGAGTGCTTATGTTTGTGTAAGAGTGTGTAAGTGTGTGTGCATGCCTTAAGCACACTGCCTGTCCTCACAAACAGCAGGTGTTAACATATGGATGCTTGGTGTGTTACAGTGTTGCGCCTCCTGAAAGAAGGTGTTGACCCCAACACTCTCACTTCCTCTGGGGGATCGTTGCTGCACTTGGTAAGATATGCTTCTAACAATAAGTGGAATACAGTATATTCTAACTCCAAATGCACTATTTGTCCTCACAGAATGATGCGACCACTTCTATAACTGTAATACTTTGTTGCTGCTAACCCCTCTCCATGCTTCTATTTTTGCAATATTCTGAATACTCTTCTGTCAGAATAACTGGACATAATTTACTACTGCTGCACATTGATTGTATTTTTAAAAAATTTAATCATAAACTCACATGCATTGAACCACTCCACTTATAGTGCTTGTGAAAATTCACAAACTCTGCAAACTAATATGTTAATTTACTGTGTTTGCATTCTGCAGTGTGCCCGCCATGACAATGTATTTGCAGCAGAGCTTCTGATTGAGCGAGGCTTAAGTGTCAACCTGCAGGACGAAGACCTGTGGACAGCCCTACACGTAGCCTGTGTGTGTGACCATGCAGATGTGGTACTGCTGCTGTTAGTGGTAAGAAACACAAATGCTAGCATGAGCATGCAGTACATTAGAAGGATTGGGTACTGTAGCACACAAAAGAAAGACATACAGAGACATGGAAGGACATGCTTTTTTGGCAGTTCCAAGTGTGACAGCTACAAATTAGATTAGTGTTTTGGACTTGGTTGGCACACACGTTTCATTTTTCAGTAGCTTTGAACCACTGGATGTATTCACATTAGTCATCAAGAATTTTCTGTCCAAGTGGTGCATCGTCCATCGATGAGGGGTTTCGCATAGCTGAGGGTCTGAAACTCAGCTTTTTATTTGCTTGCAATTCCGGCTGAATCTCAGAGAATGAGAATATTTAGAAATTCTGCATTTGCATCATATCAAAGAGAGAGTCTATTCTGTGGAGGATGTCTTGACAAGAGCCCTGGTTGTACTGATTAGGTCCATAATGAGAGAGTGCCAGCTGCAAGGGAGGGCATGCACATCAAGCCCAGTCACTGAGTGGGTTGAGTTTGCTGTGCTGTTGTTGATTAGACCCAGGGAGGGTTGCATGCAGTATAGAAATGTGTGGAATCGTGTGCATCCTGGTTCTGCTGATTGGGTCCTAAGTGATTGGTGTTGCCTGTCTGTGGGAAAGGAAAAAGATTTTCCTGAGAAGAATGAGTATGTTTGAAGAGTTCCCAGGCAAAAGAATGCAGAGAATCAATAGTGTTTGTGTATTTGTATGCATTTAATATCACTGCAAGCAAATGCTCGTGTGGGGTGCCTAGTTTGTTGAGGGAGAGTGTGCTGCATGTATCCCAAATGCACTTTAATGCAGTGACTTGAGTTTTCTTGATGGGCTATACCATGAGAGAGGAAGAGAGAGATTTAAAACGCTACTTCTCCCTGGGAGGCAGTAAGTGCCTCCTAGGAAAATAGGTTTCAGTGAATACAGTGAAACCTATTTCCCATGTTTGCAGTGAAACATATGCAAACACAAAAGGAATTACAGACAAAAACTGATTTTGTACAATTGAATGTCAATATTTGGCATGACCAACTTTATTCTTCAAAACATTCTGAACTTTCTTAAGCTTAAGAGTCTTAAGGAATAGTTCTCCTGGCTTCTTGAAGGACATAATTTGGCATCCCTCAGCCTTATCTCCGTGTCTTCCCTTCCTTAAGAATGGCTTCTTAACAGCCACCCTTCCACTGAGATCATTCTGATTAGTCTTGATCAACTGATGGGCCAGATTCATCTCTCAGGTCCTGTGTCAGGCTTTGCAGGAATTTTTTCCTATTTCTTAAAAACATCACTTTCAGATTATGTTGATCTGTGTGGATTGCCCAGTGCACAGATACACTATTGACATTGTATATTCCATTGTATATTCCATATACAATGGTATAGAAATAGAAAAAACATTTCCAGAAGAAAATGCACTGTGCCAAGAAATGCTTCAAAGAAACACAATTTGCTGAAAGAGCTTAAACAGCTGAAAAAGACAAAAAAAATTATTTGAAATGCAAAACAGCTGAAATTGTCAAGAAAGGAGCTAAAATGGACTTGATTTGCTAAAAATGAACAAAAAAGGGGCTCTTTTCGGGTTTTGAGAAAATGTCCTCTCTAAAATTACTATGGAGTTGGAGGGTAATCTCTCTGCTTGAACCCTCACAGTTTAAAAAGTGAAAATGAATGATCAAAATGGCTCCAGGAAAGGTCCCCATCCAGGAAGCACTAAAATCACTAAAGAAGAAGAGAACCCTGGAAGAGAAAGATAAAATCATAGATGGCATGTTGAGCCAAGTCAGTCATTTCCCAAAGGCTCAGGAGGCAGTTCAGAATAAAAACAAAGAAGAGATCTTTGAGAAAGCGATTTATCCAGCTGTTTAAAAAATCCTGAAGGACCATTCTTGAAATCTCTGACCTTAATCCCATAAATTTCTCTACTACCAAAGAATAAACAACAAACCAACAACTAACCGTAACCGGTCGAGGCAGATGACCGCCCCTTCCTGAGCCTGGTTTGGCTGGAGGTTTCTTCCTGTAAAATAGGAAGTTTTTCCTTCCCACTGTCACCAAGTGCTTGCTCATAGGGGGTTGTTTTGACTACTGGGTTTTCTGTGTAATTGTTGTACGGTCTCACAAGATAAAGAACCTTGAGGTGAGTCAAGGTTTTTTTTATTCTAAGGTAAAGACCCAACAACAATTACACAGAAACCCAACCAACCAACATGGCCAAAAATGGAAATGGAAAAAAAAAAAGAGAGAACTGTGTAAAGTTTTAAATTCAAACATCAATAAAAAATTGAGAGCAAAAAAAAAAAAAGTCTTGCTTTTTATATCCTGTGTTTAGGGTCACATTTCCTGTTTGAGTGCAAAGGCTGAATTATTTGGAGCAGCTATGTTCCTAAATTGAACTTGATTTGCTGAAATTGGTGTTTAAAAAAGGGAAACAGCCAAACTTGGAGGTGAAGTGCATCAACATAAAGAACTGAAACAAATGCAGAAGGAGGGAAACAGAGCAGAAAAAAGATCAGATTAAATCCCGTTTAATAGCTGAATGTTGTCAAACACAGTGCCAAACACATAAACATGCATGCGCGTGTGCTCACACACACACACACACACACACACAGTGTCACTGGGTGAGTGTATGTTTCTCTGTGTTTCTCTGTGACACTCCACAATTTTATATATATAAAATGGTTGATGAAGGACCTCCAGCTGTTTCCCAGTAAAGGTTTAATGGTGGTTACAGGAACAACTGATGCTGCTTCGGTACTGAACAGGGTTTCCCATGTTATCAAATCATTGTAGTGCTAATGTTGGCGCCCGATAGGCAAACTTAGGAATATTTAGAATTTATTGACTGCATCTAATTCTAATTAATAGACTGAATAATGAAGATAATACTCAAATATATATATATTTTGATATAAAGAATTAATATATATAAGGAAATACTATATACACATTTAGAGCTTCTATTTTTTATGTCATATGTCTGTTTTCATTTTGAATCTGTTACTTAATATTAGTTACTTCATGCTACTTGATGTTGCTTGTAATCAGTTGCTGTTTGGAAGTGAAATATAAAGAAATTTGGGGTAGCTGAGGGGGGTATGACAACATTTGGTTGAAAGAAATGGTGCCAATATCCTTGGGGAGAATTTTTCACTTCATAGTAAGACAAACACTCAAGTTTCTCTCTTTTTTTCTGGTATAAACAGCAAGGAGTATGATTTCTGAAAGGAGAACCCAAACTCTTTCTCACTACCATGGTTAAAAATAGCTTCAGTCAAACCATATTTCCGATAGAGATCCAGTATCCCTTTGCTTCTATTTATTCATCTTGACACCCAACACCTTCACCACAGACCCTGCCAATTCTCAAACTTTCTGCTCTGTTGTCAAACTGCTTCCTCATCAGAGCTCTGAGTGGGAGATCTTCCCTCTGAATGTAACAGGTTTATTTAACAGTAGGCCTGCTAAAGGAGCTTGACTGGCACCCTTATCTTTGATTAGCACAGGAAGGAATAATGTTGCTAAGCTATACTGATCTATTGTCTCCACTCCATCATCTCTTTGGCTTTTGCCTCCCTTTGTCCTTGATTTCCAGTTCCTTCTCAGAGCAACAGAGTGTTTTTTGCTGACAGAGATGTTACCAAGCTTGTCACGTGGAAAAGTAGAGGGATGGGGAATGATTAGAAATATGAGTGAATTGCCGCTCTGCATCCGGATTGGCAGCAATTTTAATTCTCTTATCTCCTCCCTCCAAACAGCAGGAGACTAAGTAATTTCTAGGCTCTATCTATTCCCAGCCCATTTCCAAACCCATTCTGAAAACCATGAAGCTCCAGTTCCAGTTAATGTTTGTTATTGAGACCCCAGCAGGCTTAACTAGCAGTCCAGTGGCACAATGGATTGTTACTTAGCAAATTAAAACATGACAGGGTATGTAGTCAATAAAAGTATTAGTGTAATATATATAGCAAAAATAGTCAGATTATCAAACAAAACTAGTCTCAGTTCTCTTTACATATTTTTTCTGGAGTAACTAGACTTGGCTTATGTGGAAAACAGATTTTACACGTTAGCTGAGCTTCTTCAGCTACACTTCCCAAAAGTTGTAAAATGGAAATAAAGATGCAAATATTTGCAAATCTTTAAAGCCTGTATTTAATTATTTTTAAAAAAAAAGTACATAGAGGCTGCATTTCAGACTTCAGCTGCTCAAAAGTTTAGGGCCTCCTTTAGTACACTTTGTTTTTCATCATAACCAAATATAGATGTCGGGACTGGACTGCACACTGGCCAGTTTAGAACCCAGATTCTTTTACTATGGAGGCATGCTGTTTACATTTAGCCAGGCCGTCCCTGAAACAGATGTTGCCTAGAAGGCAGCATATGCAGCTCAGATACTTGTCTGTATTGTTCAGCATTAACGGTGCCTTCACAGACAGGAAAATTACTTCTGCAACATACACTAATACCCCCCACCCCCCCACCAATATCATTGCAAATGCTGGAATTTCTATTGTAGTCAGATAGGTTACTTTTGTCTTTAGTCTGGAGGTTTCTTTCTGCTTTGGTTCCTGTCTAAGTTTCTTGACTTTTTTTTTCTTTCATTTCCTTCTCTCATTTCACATTTTCTGTGAAATACCAGCTTTCAGTCTTGTGCAGGAGACAAATTCAATCATGTGATCAACTGGAAACAAGTTCTGTTGCAAAATGTAATTTCCTATCTTAAGGTTTAAAATCCAGCATGCGTACAGTTGCTGAATTAACCCACTTTCCAT
>VUQJ01027465.1:39985-53615 GCA_015108635.1 Andinoacara biseriatus
TGATGAAAGAGCCACGCACAAAAAAGAAAGCAATAACACCAAATTCATGCCAAACACAAATAAACACATTTTTGCTCTGATTAAATTTGGGTGGCAGCGGTTGTCATATAGCAGTGGTGGAAATAATTTACTAATGGGCATAAAGGTAGCATATTATTATGAAAAAACATGTTTTTTTTTATTTTCAATAATAGAAGAATAATTGGATAATAATATGATACAGTAACAAAGCAATCAAAAGAGGGAATTTACAGACGGGGGTTCTAAATAAAGTTTGCACAGATTCAGTCCATTCCTATCTGAGTTCTTTTACTGAGTAGGGCATGCGGGGTCAATCAGTGGTTTGATGAGCTTGAAAAAGACGTGACTCATATGCAACGGTTATTTCAATCAGCAAAAATCTAATTAACACCTCTGGGAGATTTTGGACTTTTGGAGGATGTGGAATCCGTCGAGAAGAGTTCCAGAGGCTTGGAGAATCAGTGCAAGGCTCCACTGAAGATGTTCTGGTGATACATGGCGTACTTACTTTCTTTTACTTTAATGTTTGTTTGTCTTGGAGCAATGTGATGTCAAGAAAGACTAAAATAAATAATTAGTTGTAAATAAGTTCTACGCTGAATAGGACACACGCTGCATGCTAGGAAATGTAGAAATGAACCCTGGAAAACAGCAGTGATTACTGCTATAATACATATATTATTACTAT
Organism: Andinoacara biseriatus; assembly: GCA_015108635.1. Lineage (NCBI taxonomy): Eukaryota > Metazoa > Chordata > Actinopteri > Cichliformes > Cichlidae > Andinoacara > Andinoacara biseriatus. Next base: position 40,695 of record VUQJ01027465.1, read on the forward strand.
TGTGTTCAAGCTATAATACATAAAGAAGACAAAATGGTGGGACAGGTGATTACTGTAATTGGCAGCAACTCCTCGTTGTAAAGAAGAAGGTATCCAGCTGTTTGGTGTGCTGGTTTTGTCAGGGATTTGTTTCATGGTGTGACTCACACATTTGTATTTTTTGTTGAAATTAAAGGAAAGGATTAAAGGCATGTTGTGAAGTTTACTCTTAAAGTTGTGTCCTTGAATCCAAATCGTACCCTGCTGCATGAACAGCTGACATTCAGTGCTTACGCCTCAGTCACAGAGGCCTAGAGGCCTGTTGGCAACCGTCTGGCAAACACTGGGGAAAGCACTGTGAGCGGTTGCTGGAAATTTCCCTGGTTGTTAGCAGGTTGCCCCAGTTGCCAGTTGTGCACATAGAAAACATTGCCTTGTCTGCAAACCCTTGCAAAATACTCGCCAAGTGCAGCCGTGAAAAGTACAGTGCAAACTGGAAATAGACAACATTCGCCTTCAAAGTAAAAGTTGCACTTTTTGTCATGTGTTGGTTGCAGCATTAATGCACAACTTTTACTTTTAAGGTGGATGTTTCAAGTTTCACTGTGGCTCGGAGAATAAATGGCAAACTGCCCTGCAAACTGTAGGTGACTGTGGCAATTTGCTACAAACCAAAACAATCACACTGAGGTTTTTGATGCAGGACCCACTTTGTGACCAGGTTCACCCAGCGAGAGCCAGCAACCACTTGCCAACTGGTTGGGGAATACACATTTTTCTCTGGCGACAGATGGAGATCGCTGACCGGCCTCTGGGCCTGTGTGATTGAGGCCTTACATAAAGAACCTTTAATGTTAGAGTGGAAGCCATTACTGGCTAATTATCCAGCAGATCAATGTTGCTAATGCTGTTGAAGAGACAAGAACCACTGGAGAACTGTCATTTGAGCTTCTGTTTGTATTATAGTCTTTGGAGATTTTACTAGTGTCCATTGTGTCATAATGATGATATCTGCTGCCTCTAACTACTTACTCCCAAGATGTAAGCACTACTCTGACTGCCTCACCAGGGTCTTAATCAATACCCCTTCTAGCATGCAGACTTAGAAAAGATGTGAGACAAGCCCTTAGAGACTGAGACTCAGAGCCGAGGGCCCCCACACTCCTCCAAATGACGAAAGAAAGTCAGAACAAGAGATGAGTGTCTACACAAAAATAAAAAGACAATCTCAAGCCATTCCAATCCCTCATGCCCTCTTAGACCTCATTACAAAAAGCGATCTTAAACCCTTCCTCTGAAGCATGATTGGATTGATCCACAGTGTGAATTCTGCACTAGTGAACACTCATTCACAAACATTTTGAAGGAGGTTTAGCTTGGCAAGAGAACAAAAAGGTGTCCCTGTGGAGTGTGGTGTGTTATGGCTGTTACAGTCTTTTGAACAATATCATTATCAAGACACTCTGTGTCTTTATTAGTGCTTTAGATGATAGAATCAGAGCGCACAAACCTGACACTAAAGTTTTTACCTATATCAAATGAAACATCTGTGAATTTCAGATTTCATAACAAATTGTTCTCCTGATTATTCCATATTTTGTATGATGTCATTAGATATTGCCGTATCAGAGCCCATAGCAGATATGCTGCTGAATGCAGAGGAGAGCTGGCAGCAGAGACTGAAGGACCCCTCTGCTCCTCTACCTTCCACTGACCAGCGCTATGATAGTGGTTCCCATGACCTCAACACTCCTGTCAAGAACTTGTGGGTTCACACTTTCACAAGCACAAAAGTTGTCTTAAGTTTACTCCACATATTATAAGTCTTTTTTTTTTCTCTTATCCTCTAACTCACCTTATTGCCCACTGTGCCCCCCTATACAGGAACCCCCTGGGTATCCCTATCTCTAAGCGAGACAGTCTGCTGGAGAAATGTGCCATGTTCAGAGAGGCAGCTGGAGCACTGAGCCGACAACCCTCTCAGGATAATGGCCTAGATGGCCCTTTTAGCTCTGGAGCCAGCAAACTGGAGCAGGTACCATGCCATCTTTACATGCTACAAAAATCATGGTAGGACAGTAAGTACACAGATAATCCCCAAAGTCCAGGAGGCTTTGCACAAGAAAGAAGAAAAAAATCCATAAAGGCAGTTTATTTTTCCTGAAGGAGAAAAGAAATAATGCGAACAAGTATGATATACAGGCTTCTGCGCCGCTATATAAAATACTGGGATGCTTTATTACAAAAGGCAGCTCTTAAGCATCTTTCAAATCTCAAATAAAAACTGTGCATAAATTCCAAACAATATCCATCCTCTGTGTTACATAAACCAGAGCATTTTAAGAAAGTGGGACTTCATAAATCCTCCATAATCCTAAATTTTGGAGCTATCTATGAAGAGCCCTGTAGATCCTCAAGTTATCTTTTACAACATTGTTGCCCTTTCTTAAATGAAAGTTGGGATGATAGAAAAAAAAAATCAAGCTTTTTGATTGAAATCAAATTCTGCAACATCTGTCTGTGTTAGTTGTGGACCACTCGAGACCGCTCTGAGAGTTTAAGTTAACATTACGTTTATGGTCTTCAGGTGAAACTGATGCCTCCAGCACCCAACGATGATCTGGCGTCCCTCAGTGAGCTGACTGACAGCAGCCTTCTCTACGAGATGCAGAAACGTTTTGGCAATGACCAAATCTACGTAAGACTCCACTGTCCTTGTGCTACTTAAGAATGAATTCCACTCAACATTAAACATGCATTAGAGCTCAGAGGACACACAGGTCACCAAGAAACACAGTGTCTATAACTGGGACATCTAGTTGTTTATTTTTTTTTGAGTGTGTTTTATAGTCTGTTAGTTTTCAGGGTGTTTGGATCACATCACACATTTTTTTTGTACCCGTGGGCTCTACAGCGAGTTTCCTTTAAGCATATACACATGTACAGTATACTTGAATAAACACCACACGCAGTCCATCACTTATACCGTACTTCCTCTCCTGGAGACTATGATGTAAATTCTGTTTGGTTTTAAACAAATTCAATGCGGAGACCAAAATTTAAAAAGTATTGCCGGTGAAGTCAAAGCCTGAGGACAGCTGATGCAGACCTCCATTGTCTGCAGTCAATGTCCAACAGTCACTACTAAAACATTTAAGTGAACCGCATGGTTTCACTGTGTTCACTGCAAGAAACACAAGGTCTTTAAATAATAAACACAAAATCAAGTCTTGAGTCACCCTTCATTTCATTTCTTTAAGTACTCTTCAGGAATAGTTCTCCAGGCGTCTTGAAGGACATCCAAAGCTCTTCTTTGGAGGTTGGCAACCTTTTGTTTTCTGTTAAGATGATCCCACACTGCTTCAGTAATGTTGCGCTCCGGGCTCTGGGGAGGCCGATCCATGTGTGTTTTTCTGTCCAGGTACACATTTACTGCATTGGCAGTGTGTTTGGGAACATTGTCATGCTGAAAAAGGAAATCTTTGCCAATCTGAAACTTTCCAGATATTATTGCATGATGGAACAAAATCTGATGGTACTTTCTTGTGTTCATAATTCCACCAGTTTTGACAAGATCTCCAAAACCACTGGCTAAAATGTAGCCCCAAACCATGACAGAGCCTCCACTGTGTTTTATAGATGGCTGTAGATACTTGCGGTTGATCTTCTCCACACAGACTGATGACATTTTGAAATTAAAATTTCAAACTTGGATTCATCACTCCAAGACTTGTCACCACTTCAGTCCAGTTCTTGTGTAATTTGGCATACCTCAGCCTGTTTCCCATCCATCTTCTTATCAGCCACCCATCCACTGACAATATGTCTCCTGAGGCTTCAGTGATCAGTAGCTGGAGCAGCTGAGGCCAGATGCATCTCTCAGGTCCTGTGTCAGGTCTTTGCTGGATTTTTTTTCTAAAGGACGTGATTTTGGATTCTGTTCATCTCCTGTAGATAATTTTTCTATGTCTTTGTCCTCCACCTGTCCAGTTTCCTCATTTTTTTTCTTAAAGTTTTCTAACTCCGAAAGAAAACTTAGAAGAAAGTCTGGCTCCCTGGAAGCAAAATCTAACAAAATCAGGGGTGGCTCGAGACTTTTGCGCACTATGCAACAACATTCATGTGTGCATGACACAGTATTTCAGCTGAATCATTTTTGCTTCTGTGGTTCAGCTGTCTGAGGGTGTAAGGGTGGCGTCCCATTCTAACACACGTACACACATACTTGCACACATGACAACTGCAAAATCAATACCATTTAGATCGATTAGGGGGGAAAAGTAAAATGGCTTCATCTCCAACAATTGGTCCACTTTTTATCTCCATTTTATTGTCTTTTCCTTTAAAACTCCACTCCAGCTCCACAGGGATGGAGCTCTGTAAAGACTGGAACCAGATCAATGTGGAGCTATCAGCACACTCGCTTCTTTGTGAAGAGGCAGTGATAGTCTGTTATTATGGAAACCCAGATGGGCGACAGACATTAGGGTTACACACAGCGGGAGGCTAGGATGAGGGGACAGTGAATGGAAGTACAAGTGGTGGATGAAGAAAAGAAAAACAATTGGAATTCGGAATAATGAATACTGGGTACAGGAGGTGTCCTAGATTGAAATTAAGACACTGAAATGTGCGGCTATCATTATTAAACTTAACATTGTGGAGCTGCACAGGAATCAGTTATTTATTGTGCTCCTTTTTATATGTAACAAAGATACTCTTAAACAGCCCACAGGAGCAAATGATGGCTCAACTGGCTTCAAACATACAGTTTGCAGCATGGTGTCAATCAAATGAGAAAAATGAGAGGTCATTTTCTTCCTCTTCATTTTATCTTTCTTGTATGCACTTGACATTATGTGCACAATAGTTTGAGTTTTAAGAAAGAGGTGAGACGAGCTGAGATGTGATGGAGGGAGAACAAAGGCAGTGAGTGCTCCATATGTGCCTAGCAGGGTGGTCAGAGATGGAGCTTTGATGAATTGTCACTGCCTTCTGCCATTCCACCACCAAACCCCCGAGGAGAGCGGCAAGGAACTGAGGAAATATAGAACAGGACACTGATTATTGACAAGCACGTCATGAGATTAAACAACAGAATTACTGGGTGAAAAAGAACTAACTTACCAGTAGAAAGTTAAAGAAAAAAAAAACATTAAGAACATAATGTAAATTTTGCTCTGTGTCTTCAAGCGTTGGGAATGTGTTCAAGTCATTAAACTCGAGCCACGACCTAAGGTCGGAGCAGCATGTTACACAATGTTAGCCTGTACTCTCACAGGGGACAGAGTCTTAGCTTCCAAACAGCCTCTGGGACTCTTTGTCAGGAACAGAGGGTTAGCAGTTTAGTGGAAGGGGTCAGAAATTTGGAGCTAGTTGTTTGTTTTTTTTATCTTATCTATGGCTTTAGGGTTTTCCTGCGAGAAGACAGATTTGCTGTCTTTATTAGAGAAAGGTCATTACTGGGGTTATCACTGGAGGTCCCTATTTGACTTTTCTCTTCTAAGACATTAACATCGCCTTATAGCAATGGAAACTGCCCACACAGTTAATGCAGCTGGTAAGGACAGAGTGGGACAGCACTTTTATTTCTGGGTCAGCGTTAGCTTTAGGCAGGTTGAGAGTAATTTTAACAGGCATCAGCCTATTTGTGTCAAAATGGTCCATCAAAGATACATCTTATAACATTGGATGAACTTTTTTTTTTTTTTCTCCAACTACTGTAAGTTGCTTTAGTGAAGATGAGCTGGGTGTGTTTTCTGCTCTTTTGCAGACTTACATTGGGCACATCCTTCTGCTGGTCAATCCAAACAAAGAGCTGCCCATCTATTCCACTTTGGTAAGAATGCATTTGAATTACAAATGGTACAAGTATGCGCACGTCTTGATTCATGCTTGAAATTCACGGCTTTTATTTTGTAAATGGCATACATACAAACAACAAAGGCATACATAACAAACGAGGCATGTTTTCTGTATAATAAGCAGGGAATAAGCAGCTGAAATGGACCTTGTAGTTGATAAATAATGCAGTCTTCCTGTCAGTGTTACACAGCAGAAGGCTGACTCTGCATCAGCCACGGAAGAGAGGAGCACTCAGACAGACACACACATACACACTACCTCGCAACTTAAAAAAAAAAAAGGGCACATTTAAGCTACACCTACTGAAGCTTGTCAGTGAATGAGCTTTAATTATTTATTAACATACGTTTATGGTTGTGATATCAGTCAGAGAAAAAAAGGGTTTTGGTTTATTTTAAATAGCATATAACACATTTTGAAATAGCTGACTTACTGCCAGGTAGAGGCTTGCCCATGTGGATCCCAGGAGGGGTTGCATGGATCTTCTCCTACCCTGACAGAATGAAGCCAAGCCCCTCTCTGGCTGTCCTATTCCTGCCTCTGTCTGGATTCACTCCAGGCATCTATACCCAGCTGAGAGGATGTGAGGGGGCAGGGAGGAGCCGGTGTGAGAAGGACATATGTCACAACATGTGTGAGCTGCTGGCCGTCTGTCATCCCCTCTGGTCTGATGGTCCAAAAGCCACCCCCCTTTTCCACAGCCACTAAGACTGGCACGGGGCACACTCCAATCTCATTGTACATCCTGTATAATGACAATAAAGGCATTCTTTTCTGTTCTATTGTGACGTTACAGTCACCTCACAGTCAGACACGTGCGTTTAACATGTCTTATACAAAGTTAGAACTTTTCTCTTAAACTCAAATCTTGTAACAAAGTCTTTGAGTAGATTTTTTTTTCATATTTGGGCATTGATGAATATTTTTGCTATAGGGCCTAGCGTAAAATACAAATTTGTGTGACTTAAACAGAACAGTTTTTTGTGTGTGTAAATTTGGCACACAATTATAATCACACACACACACAGAAGGTGGTACCCAGTATTGTTTCTCTGTTTTGCTGAAACTCTATCCTCTCTGTTACCCAGGCCATGTTTGTCTCTGTGTTATGTAACATCTTCTCTTTCTCAGGTTAGTCAGTTGTACTTGAGCTCCACGGGCCGTCTTTGCTCTTCTCTGCCGCCTCACATCTTCTCCTCAACAGAGAGAGCTTATCACATGATGCAGCAGGAGAGACGCCCGCAGTGTTTCATCTTAAGGTACACCTACGGTTCACTCCGTACACCCCTGTGTCGATGAATGTCGATAGTCGATGAATGATATGCTTTAGGATAATGCAACATAAAAAGTCCTCAAAGTTGAATAACTGTGTGAATAATACTGGGTGAAAGTTAAGGTGACCACCTGGTTGTCCGCACCCCTCTGCCAGACACCTGCTTAACACTCCCTGAGAGGTTAATAGCTCTCAGCCTGAGCTGAGCTGTAGGCTTGTTCAGCGTTCACACTAAGATGTATGTTTACTGGGAGCAACGCGGCATTTTGTTCTTTGTCCTCGACTGGACTCAGGCGGCTCTCTGATTGCAATTAAATCCCATTCCGGCTCTCCAGTGACATTCCCGCTGAGTTGTAACCAGTCTGGCAGAGACTTAATGCACCCTCGCCATAGGCTATCCATCTCACTCTCTCACACACACACAAACACACACACACACACACACACAATTTGCATTGTACACACATTCTTTTTCCTTTATCATTTCCTCTGTTGTTTCACTTTTGTTCCAGCTTTTCTGTTGCACTGTGGATCTTCTTGCTTCTCGAAGTACACACGCGCAGTACACACACGCGCAGTACACACACGCACACACACACACACACACACACTTCACACATTTTATCAGTCACCAAGATCCCCAGAGGGAAGTGTTCCAACAAAATGCCCTTGAAATCTAATAAAAACTGGTAAATGAAAAGGCAAACAAAAAGACCTTTGGACTTAACACTCAGCAGGGTTGTTAGTAGGAAATAAAGCAACACACATATACCAGACAAACTGTAATACAGCACACTGTGGTCATTAGTACAGGCTTCTGACCTTCTTGGGCCATCTGCTTGGTGTTACTATTTGGGTCGCAACTCTCTGCATGCCGGTGAGTGTCAGTGCATGTACTGTAGAGGTACCTTATGTCAGACTTAATATCCACACAACAGAAAATTAAAAACAGGACCTCAGTGCCAGATAAGTTGTGATCTTGGCAGTGCGAAAAGGGGCTCTCAGTGGAGCAAAGTTATTGAGAGAACAAATTATGAATTTATTGGGAGGAAGTCACTAAAGGGGTGACGTCAGCAAGTGGATGTTTGATGACTAACAAGTTACACCTATTCTTCTGAGGCACATACGCAGCAGTTGTAACACATCTCGATGATCTCAAAGACTTTTGGTGAAATATATCCTGTGGACTGATGAGAAAAAAGTGGAACTTTTTGGAAAGTTTGAGTCCCCTTACATCTGCTGTAAAACTAACACAGCATTTGATTAAAAAAAGAACATCATACCAACAGTCAAACCTGGCGGTGGTAGTGTGATGGTCTGGGGCTGCCTTGCTGATTCAGGACCTGGATGGCTTCCTGTAACTGCTGGATCCATGAACGCTGCTCTCTACCAGAAAATCCTGAAGCCATCAGTTCGTGCCCTGAAGCTCAAGTACACACAGGTTATGAACAGGACAATGACAGGAAACAAACCAGGAAGTCAACCTCTAAATGGTGGGGGGAAAAAACTAATTTAAGGTTTTAAAGTCGCCTAGTCAAAGTCCGGACTTTGGCGTCACCTTAAACAGGCTGTTCATGCTCGAAACCCCTCCAATGTGGCTTAATTAAAACTATTCTACAAAGAAGAGCGGGCCAAAATTCCTCCGCAGTGATGTGAAAGACTCGTTGCCAGTTACTGCAAACGTTTGATTGCAGTTCTTGCTGCCAAGAGTGGCACAACCAGTCATCTTGCCCCCTAAACCATTAGGTTTAGTGTTATGATCCGAAACATGTAGGTGTGACAAATGTGCAAAAAAATAAAAAAAACTCAGGAAGAGCGCAAATGATTCTTCACAGCACTGTAAATCAATGGATATCTTTAAAAACACAGCAATGCAGCTATTGAAGATCGAAGACTGATGATTTTAGGCTGAAGCCATGTAAATGCTGCAGCATTAGCATTCAAAACAGTGGGGACAATGGCAACAGCATGCAAAACAAATTAAACACCACCAAAGATATAAATGACATTAAATCTGCATCTTTGATCTCTCTCTCTGTCTCCCTAGTGGTGAGAGTGGCTCCGGGAAAACGGAGGCATGTAAGCACATAGTGAGACACCTGACAGCCCGCTCCAGCGCCAAAGGCTTTGTGCTGGAGCCCAGAATGAAACATGTAAGTCAGGACTTATCTGTCTACAAGCTATTCTTTTATTTACAGTTCAGTCAGTCAGCGGGCTGGGTGTCCTGCAGACTGACATAACTAAGGAACGTGTGCTGCCTGCGTGTACTAAGCAGTCATGTATCATTTGTTACTTGCAAAGGCGAAATGCTGAAATACTAATCCTCTGACAAACTTAATATTTGTGTGCTTCTCACGATGCATATGTCTTACCGTGCTTATTGCTTCTTTCCTCTGCAATTTCTGTGATGAAAAAAATTACATGGCACACAGTGAAGCAGTGCTCATAACTGTGTGAATGCATCCTACAGTTCCTCTGTCACTGTGGCAGGGGGAAATAATAGATGTATTTATTAGCATACCATAGTACTGGAGTCTTTTCTTCTCTGCTTGATAGCTCTTCATTTGTCAGATAAACCATTTGAGCATTAATATCCTGCATTTGATGGCATCATCAACATTTATACCCTAAAGATGGATTGTTTAAAAAAAAAAAGACTGCTGAGTACTAATGACTGCATGCCCTTAATAGGATATGTTCTTGTGAATCTGGAGAAGCTACAATTAATAAGAAAACAGTAGAGGCATAAAATAGTGGCGTTTTTATTGAAGAAAAACAGCTTTTAGGCAACTTCAGTAATTTCATGTTCTTGCACGCACTGAAAGGTGAAAGGGATTTCTGTCTTCACCTCGTGTATTACAGCTTCTTGTTGTGTTTCCAGTTGTTGTTGATTTGTTCCTGCCATTTGACACATGATGCATCTGTGCTGGGCCGCCTATAAGTTAGTCTGGCACTTGTACAACTGTATGTAACAAAGCCGTGTGTAGCATCGGAGTGCTGCGTTTGGATGAAGTCATCCTTATGCTGTTAATATCTGGGTCAGCTTGCTCTCTTATAATTCTGGGACTGTATTGAGTACCCAGATAATGTGTGTACACTGACATCTAGTGGTAGAGAGTGGAAGCACGACTCCATTTTTGTGAGGCCTGTGAGAGAGGTGATTTAAGTTGAAGTAATAGAAATACATAGAAAACGAAAGTCATTCGAAGAAACCGTAATATTCTGTGGTTGATCGGAAATGCAGGTCAACTGTATACTGGAAGCTTTTGGCCACGCGAAGACGCAGAGGAACAGCAACTCAAGTCGCTTTATCAAGCTGCTGACTATCCAATACTGTGACAAGAGGAAGACACCCCTCAGAGGTAACCTGCATTTCACGTAACTAAAACACTGGATATGACTTGGTTGCATGTATCAAAACAAAACAAAATTTTTCTCAGAATGTCTGTATTCTGATTGAGATTGGATATACATGAAATAAAATGTTTCCCTTTTTTGTTATATAATTATATATATATATAATTATATAATTGTATATATATAGTATATAATTGTCAGAATAATCATAATTTATCATAATTTATTATTTTTTATTTTCAGCCTTTGTCACTATGTTTGTGATGATGATACCATTAATTCCTTTCTTCAAAATCAGTTGTACAGTAGGATCACCAGCAGGGGGCAGCAAAGCCCGTGTATCCGCTGCTTCTTTTTATTCTAATCACCTTTTCTTTTTTAAGTCCAGTTTATTTGATAACTGTGGACCTGTCATTCAGTATTGGCCACAGATTTAAATATTCATAACTACTATTGTTAAAATATAATGCACACTCTTCTGTTACTGAATTATAAACGCATTTTAATGTTTAAGCCCATGTGTACACCTATATGCTGGAGAAGTCCCGTCTAGTCCACCTGCCTGCTCAACAACAGAGCTTCAGAATCTTCTATCTGATGGCTGAAGGCCTTTCAGCTGAGGAGAAGAGTGCACTTTACCTCAACAATGTCCTGGCTCATAGGTATGTGGCTGTTGTATATTCTGTATATTAATAGTTGATTAAATCACGTGTAAGCATGGTTATTGGTTATAGTCTCTGGGAAATTAACGTGCTGCTGAAAGTTGAGAGAACTCAAGCTATAGTTCACAGAAACCCAATATAATACACATCTTTGAAACCCTCTCTAGGAGGAGCCTTGTTTTATAAATTTGTACTATTTGGCATAAACTGCATTTTTCTGTCCATACTTCAGGTATATTAGTGGAGCACTTCCTGGGGAGAACCCTCCAGTAGCTACAGCTTCTACTCAGAGCAGAGAACATCTTGCGACAGTCAAGCAAGCCCTGCGAGCCCTCGGCTTCAACAAGCAGGTATCGATTTGCGCGGCTGCACAGCACGGTGTTGAGCCGGAGGTTACTGACAGCAGGGAGGAATAAACCTGGTCGTGTCACAGACCTTGAAGTCACATAGGTCACTGATGAGATATTAGACACCAGGGGATGGTACACCAGAGGTTTTAGGTGGGTCATTAATTGGCCTAAAACTGTAGGCTGAACCTTCAAGTTATTCGTACTTAGAGAGTAGAATTTACTGTTTGGGGCTTCGATTCATCTTTAAGGTTTAATATTTCAAACAGACGTCCCATTAGCTAATCACAAGGGGTTTTCCTCCACACAATATTAAATAATGAATTAATTATGAATACAGAGGACCCAAAATTGGTGTACTCTCAGTTCAACCCCCTGAAAATCAACTATCTACAGAATGTATTAATGTATGTGACCAAACGATCATGGCAGATGGCTGCCGCTCCCTCAGACGGGCTCTGACGGAGGTTTCTTGTTAAAAAAGGAAGTTTTTCCATCCCAGCTTTGCGATGCACTTGTTCATCAGGGATCGTTTGATTGTTATTGTAGGGTCTTTACCTTACAGTATAAAGCGCATTGAGGCGACTGTTGTGATTTGGCACTATATAAATAAACCTGAATTGAACTCAATAGCAGAGGAGACATTGATTTAAGCATACAGAGTGCAGGCAGTGTGCACTGGTACTGTCCGTCTTGTGCACCACCAGCTGTGTTCCCAGCCCATTATCAGGTTCTATACTTAGATTCCAGTCAGCATCTATCAGCAGTGAGTGACCATCGTCTCATCTTTTAATCCAGCAGCAGTCAGTATACACAGCCAAGGCATAAGGGACAGAGGGATAGAGCAATAGATAGTGGTATTATCAGACAGCAATCCTGTCTACTGGATAAGACCAAGGGACAGAAGAAGGGGTGGGGTAGAAGGAGTGGAAATGATAGACCACCCATTGGTCTCTGTCTAAGTTCTCATCAAAGGAGGGCTCCCAGTCCAGAACCAAAGGTCAACTGTCATTAATGCTCCCCGCCGCTCCTTTTCTCTCCCCTGCTCGCTTTCTCCTGCTTCCCAGGCGGAAGGGTCTCTCCATGTATAGAGTGTCAGACAGAGACTAATTCTTGTTTATCTCAGAGATATCAGCTCCAATATCCTGCCTGGAAAGAGTACACTCGCAGACATATTCACATGTACACAAGCACACACCCTCAAACTCAGACACCCCCCCCTCTCAGAGATTCACTGCATTGTTTAATGGGGTATTCCATTAAGCGTCCTCTACTCAAGGGCACAGAGGAAGCGAGGGTGTGACAGAGGAAGAGAAGCATTTGAATCGAGTTAGGAGGGCTGATGAATCATAGCTGTTGAATTTTCTGATATTCATGCTGGGTTTTTTGGGGGGGGGTGCATTTTGCATTTTACAATACATTGCTTGTTAGCAAAAAA
>VUQJ01027466.1:16401-28427 GCA_015108635.1 Andinoacara biseriatus
GGTAACACAAGTGTATTTGTGTCTTTGTGTGTGTGTGTGTGTGTGTGTGTGTGTGTGTGTGTGTGTGTGTGTTTGTGTGTGTGTGTGTGTGTGTGGCTGACTGGCAGGGCTAATGGACTGTGACTGGCTACTGCAGGCAGAGCGATGCTTATCAAAGTAAACTGGCCTACTGGGAAATACAGCAATTATACTGTCATTAAACCAGGCCAGCTACCGGACAGAATGAGTCTGAGTCAGAACATGTGCAGGTTTCATGTAAAACACCAGACTATAACAATAACCAGAATATTTAAAAAGGAAATTCTGCAGGATAAAACCCATGGGACAACAAAGGCCTGTTAGTGTTGTGTAGCTGAAAACAGGATCCAAGAATATCAGCAACCAAGTCTGAAGTCCAGAAAATCATTTGAAAGTCAAAAGCAGCAGGAAATTTGCTCAAACCAGCAAACAAAATCTCACTAACAAAACCTCAAGAACAGAGTCCACTTGGTCAACACTGTAAGTGGTTGGTGTTGGGTGGTGGTCGGAGGGGCCGTAGGCGCGAATTGGCAGCCACGCTTCTGTCAGACTGCCCCAGGGCAGCTGTGGCTACATTAGTAGCTTACCACCACCAAGTATGATTGAGGTGTGAATGAATAGTGCACGAAACTGTAAAGAGCTTTGATGGTCTGGGAGGCAAATCCATGGAGGGACACACAGACCTCTACAGGCTAGGCAACTGGAACCTGACTGCTATCAGGTATCACGATGAAACCCTTGGACCTGTCAGACCCTACCCTGGTGCCGTGGGTCCTGGGTTCCTCCTGGTGCACAACAATGCCTGGGCTCATGTGTTGAGTATGCAGGGAGTTCCTGGAGGATGAAGGAATTCATACCACTTACTGACCCCCACACTGACCTAAATCCAATAGAACACCTCTTGGACATCATGTTTCAGTCCATCTGACACCACCGAGCTGCACCTCAGACTCTCCAGGAGCTCAGTGATGTTCTGGTCTGGTAGGAGATCCTCCAGGAGTCCCGACACTGTCAGGCATGCATACAAGCACGTGGGGGCCATACAAACTACTGAGGACCATTTAGAGTTGCTCCAGATGCTGCACCATTTTTCACTTTGACTTTTGGGGTGTCTTTAAGTTCAGATTGCTAATTTACATTTCCAATAAATGATGCAGCATCCTTTTGTCCCTAACACATTACCCAGTTCATATCATTATAGATATCCAGCAAAGCTGGACATGTGACAATGTAGGGTCAAGTGAACAAGACCAAAGTCACAAAGGCCTAGAGACAGGTCAGCCACCATAAAGAAACCACCGATCACGAGGAAAAAAATGTGTTCCCCGAACAGCTGACAAGAACCTCCTTGTGATTGCTTTGCTTGTTAGCGGATTGCTGTGGTCACTGACTCATCTCATTACCCGCCAACTCATCTCAGAGACATAGTGAAACTGTTAAAAGTTCACAAACCAGAAACATAGACCCCTGTTCCTTCAAAATAAAAGCTTCATCTTTTGAAATGCACCTGCTGCAGCATTTAGGCACAAATTTTAATTTGAAGGTGTTTTTGGTTCAAGTTTGTTCAGGTTTGAGCAGTACTGCATGTTTAGTTGGTGAGTGTCTGCAGACAAGTCAGCATCTTCCATGCAAACTACGGGCAACTGCAAACAAACTGCTAGCGACCAAAAGCAACGGTTTTTGGTGAAGCACCCTCTTTGTGACTGACTCACTGATTCAGCCAGCAACCTGTTGCAAACTCTCCAACTGATCAGGGAAAAACATATTTCCCCCCGCAATCAGTGGTTGTATTACTTTCAAAATGGCAGACAACTCTTGAGCAGCGTGCGCATGACCACGCAAGAAACGTCTATAGAGACCAAAAACATTTTGTGCCAGGTTGTAAATAGGGCTGCAACTAATGATTATTTTGATAGTCGATTAGTCATGGACTATTTAAACGATTAGTTGACCAATCGGACTATGACTCACATAATTATGAATTGCCACTTATTTAACTCTCAGCTTTTACGTTTAGCGTAAGTTTATTTAAAATGCATACCTGTCAAGTCTCCCATTTTGGCCGAGAAACTCCCGTATTTTACCCCTCTGTCCCGCCATCCTCCCATATTATTATCCCGTAAATTTCCCGTATTTTAATATAAGAATTTTGAAAAATTATTCCTGCCGCTCCAAACTGAATTCTGTCACTAGCCTCGCGAGAACTGTCACCTGCAATGTGACTGGAACCCGGAAAAACAACTGGACCTCGGTTGGACTCAGTGTTTCAAACCCCCATAGTGACCTTTTTTTTTTTTCCAAAAAGCAACAGTGAAATCCTCCACTGTCGCCTTGTTCTGTGTACATAAAGCCTTCTTACTGCGTCCTTTCATACACTTTGGCATCGCCCAGACATCACCTCCACCCTCCAACCCCCGAACCTCACTTAAACACCGGGCCTGCCAAGCCGCGTCCACCGCTCCGATCCCCGGTCCTCGCTTCAGCATTTATCAACCTTTTTATGTTTTCTTACACAAGTTGGCAACAGTGGCCCAGATAAAGGAGGAGGGTTGAACTTAGCTAGCAGTCTCACCCCACATAAGTGTTTTCGTTAGAGTTGATACTCTAACATTGAACAATACGGTACAAAATTGATCTATGTAACTAATCTAGGCAAACCATTAAAGTTATTAAGTTATTTAATAAAGTTTATTTGTAGTTCGAAAAATATTTATGATGTTTTTTTAACACCATTTGTCCCTCCAAAGATGTTTTTCCGCTCTCCAACAGTCTCGATTGCAACTACATGCAAATGACCAATTATGCAAATTAGGAGATGATGTCGTATAGCAACTTCTATTTTCAGTGGCGAAAAAATTAATGTATTTTTTTAAATACAGCACTTGACAGGTATGAAAATGTGGTAGTAAAGACATGGAAGATGGATACTTCATTCAGCGATTCATCACTAGCCACATGACTAAACATGACTGCCAGAGATAGACGGACAGGAAGACGTCTCACTCCACTTTAAAAAAGGATCCAAGGTTTGGGACAGTTTCACACTCACTCAGTGAGAAAAAAAAAATCATCAGTAATAAAAAATGACTCATCGATAATTATTTTCGTCGTCAACTATTTTTGTTGGCGATTATCGTCGACAATGTCGACTAATCGTTGCAGCCCTAGTTGTAAACATAATTTTTCACATTAGTCTTGAATGACAGTCAAATGATTGTAAAAAATCCAGGAACTATTTCTGAGCTCCGTTTTTATCCACGACATAAATCTATGATGCTTTAAACTCCACGTGATCCAATAAAAAGTAGCTAATTTCTGTGCTGCTACAGTACTTGCATAGATATGAAACCTGCTGAAAAGAGAGCCGTCTGTCCCAAAGGCATGGAAAAGAAAAAAAAGAAGCTGTAAAACAAGGCAGAAAGACTGGGTACTGCTTCACTGCTTAGCCCTTACTCAGCACGGCTGTGAATTAAGCAGGTTTACTGGTCTGATCGAACTACATCATGGATGTTTGGATACCCTCAGAGAGCCCTTTCCCATTTGTGGCATTTTTATAGGTGCACTTTCACCCAACACTCAATATCGCCTTGGATATTTACTCTGAAAATGCTTTTCAAAGTCCAACATTGAGCATATTTATTAGGCTATCAGTAAATACATTTAATTTCCTAAGAAGAGGTTCACATGACCAAATCTGTTAGTCTTTCATCTGCTACCTAAAACCGATGACACTTCAGGATGCGGCTGATTCTTCACCATGACCTGATATTTTCCATGGAAAAACGAACTGAAAGAATCTAAGTATTTGGCAATGTACCATCTCACTGTAGTTCAGGTAAACTGACAATTTTCTTCTGCTAAGTTGTATAATGAACACAACTTTTAACTGATAAAGTTGAAAATGATCATAGAATATTTATAGTGATGTTATAAAATTCTTGGTTTATTTAGCAATTAGTTTGCTTAAAATGTATATTTACCCTTACCAACACCAAAAATAGTTTTCTAGTCCCCATTAAACAACAAAATTAGAACAGGAATGTGTTAACAACCACACGCTGAAGCTCGTGGGGTGGAGAAAGAACGGAGGAAGGAGAAACATGCAAAGCTTAAGACGGCCAAATGTTAGTGTTACAGCTGCTTCAGTTGCAGGTTAATCTGCTCTGCAGGTGAAAATGCTTCATTTTAACAGCAAGCCGTTTATTAAAAATGTATTAAAATTTGCATCTTACCTGAGCTGCGACTGTAGTTTAGCTCCTTTGGTTACAAAGTCCTCCCATGTAGGATAACTGGCCTGCAGCAAGAATGTGAGAACAAATGATGGCATTAAACCTCCATCACAGGTCAGGATGCAACAGGATTCACAATATCTCTTTCACAGCATTAATCCTGAAGGACTTGTAGCCTTGACGAAGGTAGAAAGAGGCATTATTTAGGTATTAGCCTTAAACCTGTCAGACATTCGCCTGCACAGGACTGGAATGTGCAGAAAACAAATCATGCAAAACTCAGAGATGCATAAAGTTGAAACATCTGACCTATTTTAATCTAGTGGCTGCATATTAACATAAACAGAGGGAAAACATACATATATTTAGTCACTTTATTCCCGTGGCATGATTAAACTTTTGTTCACAGTCCAACAAAGTAGGCTGAGAGAAAGAAAGGAGTTACAGAGAATTTGTTGTCGGTGCTTTGGCAGAGTATTATAGCTGCAGTATTAAACCCAGTGAGGATTAATGGACTCCACTGAAATGAATTTGGGATTGAATCAAATCAGGATGACTCAAAGAGAACAGAGGTCTGAAATGTACAAATGGAAACGCATGAAGGTATTAAAGACAGAAACGTGAGTCAAATGAGATGAAAAATCTAAAGACAAATATTTAAATTGAGTGAAAGCTTTTGATAAAAAGATATAATTGTCAATTAGTTTCAGTTGACCAATCCCTGATTTAAGCAATTAATGCAGCTCTTAAATGAACCTAACAGTATGTAACATTCACATATGTTCACAGTTCTCAGCCCGTCTCTGTGAACAGCATAAAAAAATAAATAAATAATTAATCATCAGCTGGCTGACGGGTTATTTTTTTTTGCTTTTCTGAGATTCTGAAGCAGAAACAGGAAAACAGCAGGTGAGCGAAACACAAAGCAACTGCAGCCGATTCTCCGTGAAACTGCAGTCATCTGAGCCCATCTTAACGTTCAGTTTTCATTTTCATCATTTTTAACTTCCACTTAAAGAAAAGCAAAAACAGGAGAAATTTCAGTGACTAATCAATTAGTCAGCTAATCCTTAAACCTCCTTACAGGCTGAAAGGCACCCCTGAGGGCTCCAACAACAAAAGATGGTCTGACTTCCAGGGATCTCAAAAAGCCTGCGTCATGTGTTGGCATCAGTGCCCCGGTTGCTAAGCTGGAGAGCCAACATATATCAGCAGAACATCAGCAGTTTGGAGACGTTTCCCAGCGGCGTTTCGGTTTTGTACAAACTCCTGGCAAAAATCATGGAACCACCAAACTTGGAGGATGTTCATGTTCATTCAGATTTTTGACTTTGCAGCAAAAGCACCAAAAAAAACACGTCAGGAAAAACTGCTTCTGTTGAACAGCCGAACATCCATCCATTCATGAAACGTACTTGGAGCAAATTTAATTAAATTGGCTTAATTTATGATCATTTTTATAGGTTAAGTAGGTGAAAAATATCAGTCCTAGGGATCCACTTCATGGATTTCCTTTTAGAGGAGGTGTATAATCCATTCCAGCTCTCGTTTTGGGGGCATGTTTCCTTTCAATCAGCCAACTGCAACAGCTCGTCAAGGACTGCAAACACGCTCGGCTAACTGATTGACACATTCAGATTTGTGCAGGCATGTGTTTTAGGAATGCATTTTTTTCCCCTCTACTTCATCTGGAAACAATATAAGACTAAAGTAACAGAATTTGCTTTTGGTACGTTCCATAAATCCAGAATATTCTGCGAGTAAACAAAAGTAGTTTCACATCACAGCTGTGATTTGTTTACAAAGCAAACGAGCTTTTGTGTGTGGTGAGTCCATCATTTTTGCCAGTGATTGTTAATTTGTTTTTGACTGTGGTCAAGCATGGCTGCAGGACAGAAAAGTTCCCCGTATCTCACCGTCAGGAAGCTTTTAATGCACTTAACACTACGGTAACATGTTGGAGTCAACTTTATTAACATCATTTCAGCTCCTGTGACTCTACATTTAACTTCCAAAGTCAGGAAAGTGATGTTAAGTCAAGTCTGATGTTGCCTTCCTTGGTCACATCTTCCCAGTAAGGAAAACGGCTTTTAAATGTAACACTGGTATCAGATCAGGACTCTAACAGCAGGTACAAACAAATATAAAATTGTTTTGGAGCTGAGAAAGAAAAAGCTGAATCGGTGCATCCCTAACTGTTACCTTGGTCTGACATTAAGATATCTTCCTGGTGTTTACCTTTGCGGGGTCATAACTACTTCGTTATCTGCCTTTTGTAAAAGCAGCTGACTGATTATGTAATGTAACGCTGGTTCATGCAGGCTCTGACCTTGGGTCACATCTGAATGAACAGCTGCTGGTTCAGTGTTCTGGTTATTGAATTAAAACTCAGGAAAGCCCTGCTGGAACAGAGGCCTGCATCCCACTTTCTCTCTTTTTATTTTCATGAACCCGGTCACCCTGTCTGTCCTCTGTCTCTGCTGGTCCACCAAGGAGAGGATAATACCGATTTAACCCCTAACACAACACCATTAGCCTCTTAGCTCTATGCTGCTAAAGCCGTTAGCCGCCCCCCGCTTTACAGCTAGCCAAGCATGCGCGCAGCATGGGGCTGACAGGTTTACTGGCTGCAGGGATTTAGCTCTGCCTGATGAAATATTGCAGGTGGTTAGCTGAATACCTCTGGTGAACATATAACAGTGAGCCTGTGATAAATAGAAAATGGAGGAAAATAAAGAGACTACACTTCAATTCCATTTTTGATCTGTGGGTGGAGGAGGGATGGGTGGAACCTGGGGTAAAGTGGGGTAGAGTTTGTATATTTGGTCTCCTCTTGATTTCAGTAAAGCAATTTTCCACATTATATTTTGATTTTGCCAGTACCTAGTAGAAGTCATATATATACTTTATCCCCAGTGAAGAGTCTCGCCAACGGTTCGACAGAGCACAACTGCACAGACTTGAACTGCAGGAGTCAATTTCCTGCTCTAGAGATCCTCTGTGAGACCTCTGTGAGGACCATCCAAGCCAGAACCTGCCGCAGATGGAGAGCTGGTTCATGTCAGCTCTACAGAGCAGAACAAAGTAACTTATTAATGGTATTTGACAGTTACTTTAACAAAGCGAGTGCTATCCTCACCAACCACAAATACAATCTAAATCTGTGGGAAACACAAATGGAAATGAAGCTTATTAAGCTTGAGCAGACACTGAGCATCAAACCAAGAATGTGTAACATAAAAAGCGCCTCCTGCTGCTTGTATTTCGGGCTGTGCTGCTCTCAGAGGTCTCCTCTTGTTCCCTTGCCACCTCTTGGCTAAACCTAAATTTCTGCCTGGCTTTGTTGTGACTGCCAGGAATGTCGCAGTCAGTTGCAGACAAAATATTCCAGCACTGGATTTGCAGCCGGCAGGGCTGCAGAGACCGCAGACAGACAGAGTATCAGGGTCCACTGCAGCTTGATACTAAGGGCTTTAGAGCAGTGGTTGCTATATTAGGGTCCCGGGACCCACAAGGGTCACCGATGATGTCCAGAGGGTTCCCTGAGACAGCTGCCGATGAAACAGCTGTCTACTCTCATCTGGCTGGACAGCTATTTTTACATTTTGAGCTCCACTACATTCCTGGAGCTGAAGTAAAGTTAATGTTAGATATCTGGATAGAAATATAGACCATCTGTATAAAAGCTCTGGATTTTGGGACCAGTAACTTTCTGGTTTCTATTTAGTCAGCTTGTAGTCCAAATTTTGCTGAGCAATAATGTTTGAGCTGGTTTTGGTTGCATGTTTGGAAACTGATGCAGAAAACAAACAAAGTGCATTTGGCAAAATACCATCTCGAAGCAAATTAATTAGTTTTTGTTTTATCTGCTTTTATAAACAATGAACAATGTCCGGAACAAGAAACTACACATATTATGTGTTTTTAAATTTTTTTCCTGATTACATCAGCAGTCCCAAAATATCGACTGTTGCCATGAGAAATGGAAAACTCTACTAATTAAAACTGAAGGTATCCTTAGTAAAAATATCTGTTTATATAAGGATCTATTTTTATCTAAAGGTTATGGACCAGTATTTTTTTAAAAAGGTCTAAATTGGGTTAGAATATGAGAAAACCCCAAACAAATCCTGGATTGGTTACAGGGCTTGAATTTCAGTTCCATATTGCAGGTATTGTGCATAATATCAACAATACCTGCTAATCTAGAGCGTATAACATTTGTACCACTGCAGAACAACTGGCAAGAAATGCTACAGAAGTGGAACAAACTCTCCACTGGTCCTGGACCAGCCAAAACTCTGGCTAACATACACAGACAGGTTTCAGAGATGTGAACTGTAAGGCATGAAGATATGGAACATTAGGTAAAATGTAAAGGAACTAATGAGGAACCACCTCAGCAACAGAAGCCTGACTTTGAAATGACTAGTGCAAACAGCAGTCCCACTGAAGCCAACATTTAGTGTGAATCCTCAGGATCCTCAGACAGGTAACGCTAATGTCACGCAGGTGAAGCAGCAGTCCAAAGAGAAGTTCCACGGGTAAGCGGCTTACAGCATGTTTGTGCGATAACAGTGAAATAAGCTGCTCGAATATCCGATACTGAGGTGGTGACGCGGTGGAAGGGAGAGGGGATCAAGAAAAAAGAAAGGCACCAAAGATAGAGAGAAAAACAAAGCACAACCTGAAGTAAGGACAGGATTTATACCCCCCAAGTCTAAAATTAACCTTACAGGGAACATTTAAAGGGGAATTCCCCCCATTTTGAAACCTGAATTTCCAGCACTGGGTTGTTTGTAAATCAGTGTTAGGTTTGGGGTCTGCTAATGGCCATACGTCCTCACTTATTTTATTCAAACAGCCTTTATCCCTGCCTGAAGCACTGTCATGAAGACTGGAAACTGTATGTAAGCCCCACTATATATACATACATACATACATACACACACACACACACACACAGCTGTTATTCTATCTGCTTAGTCAAGCAGGCAGCATTAACAGGTATAGAATTACTGCAGTGTGTGTGTAGTCACCTGCCATCAGCATCTAATCCTACCACGGTAATCCTGACTTGCTCTACTGACCGACAGAAAGAAAGGATGCAGAGAGAAAGAAGGGGGGCGGGTGTAACACCTCAGGAAAGTGAGACTACTGCCCCGGTGACCTTCCTAGAGTCAGCCTTTATTCAGCCACTTATTCAACTAATCAGCCAATCAGTGAGCCGTGAGGGCATTGATTCATTCAATGAGCCAATCAGGCAGAAAGAGCTGTAACATGAGATTCAAATACCAGCGGAAACTACAACTACCATCACTAGGATTTTCAAACAATAAAGAAGTGTAAAAAATACTGAAAGACGTCCATCACAATTCCTATTAGACAAGGTATGTAGATAAGGGGTTGTTCGGTTCAGGTTTTAAAGAAGAACAAAATATATAAAAATGGTCTTAAGTAAAACAAACTAATAATCTGATCTCCACATCCTGCTTAGACAGAACAAGAGGCTCTGTAGGGACAAAGGATCACAGTAAGCTTCTCTGCCAGAGATACTCTGTAGCCAAACCCTTCTTAAATCCTACACGGTAACCTCCCCAAAAATGAAACTACATGTTGCTTCGACACAACGCACAACCACTGCAACTGCCTTTCCAGCCTCCTCTGCATTTCCAGATATGCCGCTATTATTGGAACTGACTGGAAGAGGATGGATCAACTGAAAAAGAGAAACCCAGCAGTAACTAGTGTTGAGGTGGTGAAACTGGGGACCCGTTTACATGACACAGTTTCTAAATGAAAACGAATAAGTTTTGATGCATTTCGCCCTCCCGTTTACACGAGGACAGAGTGAAAACGATACTTTTCGGAAACAGGCTCCAGAGTGGAGCGTTTCTGAAGCACTCTGACCTCCGTCTCCATGTAAACCGGCGAAAACTAAGCTTTTTGGAAACGGGGGGCACTCGCACATGCGCACTATGGTTGCAGCTCCTATAACCACACCGCCAACTTGTGGCCTGGCAACAGGAACTTCAGCGTTTTAAGCGTCTGGCGTGTCCGTGTAAACGGAGATCGTTTCTGAAATGTCTTCGTGTAAAACGCATCACTTTTCGGACACGACAACGGCAAAACGACAGTTTCCATTGGAAATGTTTAAACGGGGCCTGAAGTTGTAAACACAGCATGTACTTGTGTAGGCCGTGTACCTCTACACAGATTCAAGACAAAAGTATAAATTAGGCACAAGGCTACCCTAAGCTATGCTAACAGTTAATGCCTCAATTATACAGTCTGTACCTGCAGGTCCACTAGAGTCTGATGTAAACCATGTCATCAGACAGTGAGAGTCTGCACAATTGTTTGCGTGCACACCAATTTTTTTGTGACCACAAGGACTCGTCCACGGTGCACCAACTATACACATGGCAGCTTCGAAGAAGTATAACTGGAACGGCTACTCGGCCACCATATTTTCAGAAGCAACGAAGTGTAATCAAGGCAACAAGTAGTCTGAGACGACCCCAAAACAGTTTGGAAAAGTAGCTAATACTTCTTTAGTGTCCAGCAAAAGTGCTAAAGCATCTAAGGATTAAGATGAATGTTTGTTCACCATGCACTGTCTGCTTAATAATTAGAGGAGGACTTTAAATAAGCCTTTTAAGCCTTTCTTCTGCTCTGCGTTGCATTTTCCATTGAATTTCTTTCTTTGTTTACCTGTATTTTGTTGCTGTACAAATACTGTTAAGTACTTTAGGCCTTACTTTTGCTTGTGCAGCCATGCGTGCAGCTCACTGCAAAGTTTGTGCGCTTTATCTTTTAGATAAACGAACAACGGTTTGTGTAGATGTGGGTATTATTGACAGACAAGAGCTGTTATTTTCCAGTGGAGGCAAGTTTCACACGAGTTTAACCTAAAGAAATGTTGACACTAAAGGCTGAACCTCACGTCTCTATCGGTATCCATCAGTCAGCATGCAAAACTGTCATATTAATATATATTAGAAAGAGGCTTTGACTGTCCTCCAAATGAAAACCAGCAAGGCTGTAATAAAAATATTTTTTAAGGAAGTTTTTTCCGTGAGTTTCATTTCCTCAAATTTTTGGGGATTAAACGGTCAGCAATTATAGAAAAATGCACATCAGCAGAGCTGAGTAACTCACTGCTGCAAACTGCCCCAGCAACCCAGAGTTACCTATGACCTCTGTCTTCACTTAAGATCACTCACCTCCCACTTTCACTGAGTAGCAGATTATCAGATCTGCAGACCACAGATAGTGGTCTGTTTAAATGTTAACTTACTCATCAGAATCTAATCTCCTTCACTGTTTGAGGAAACCCAAAAGCTTGCTTAAAAAAAAAAATCTACCATCTGGTCTTTTACTTCTAATTGCACTTTTATTGGTGGAAAAATCCACTCTCGACATGAGTGGATCTACTGATACACACCTTCTCATAAATCACGGTCATTTTTTTCGTTCAAAGAATGTGACAGCACAAATTCCACTGAAACCAGTTTGAAAGTGAAACCGTGAGATTCTGCAGCAGTAAGGAAGGAATTTAGTTTGTTTCATTAACAGAAAACACAGTTGGAGGCTTCGTGGCTCCAGTTCATTTCCACCACCCTACTGAACAGCCCACACTAGGTTCTAATGTTTACGCAAGGCTGAATTATTTTTGCTGTTCTTATTGTCAATAAATCCCAAAATAAAATATGTTGACGAATGGAATAATGTTTCAGCAGGTTGCTACTTTTTTTTTTTTTTTTTTCTTTTTTTAAA
>VUQJ01027467.1:0-12692 GCA_015108635.1 Andinoacara biseriatus
CCCCCCCCAGCAGCCTAGGCCTATAGCAGCATAATTAAGGGAGGGTTCAGGGTCACCTGATCCAGCCCTAACTATAAGCTTGATCAGCTGACCTGTGTGAATTTGAACACCTCAGGTCACATCCTTCGCGCGTTATCGCGTTCACAAGACTTTCAGAAAAATTGACCTCTGACCTTCATCTTTAGGTCAAGGTCGCTGAGATTCAAACTTGTCTCAGATATTTAGTGGATGCATCTCTGTCGTTCTGGAGTTACAGCCAGCGTTAGTGTTTTTGTGGAGCAGACGCCGCCACCGATTAGGAATCGAGTTTGAACAGAGGTTAAAGCCATTAAGCTGCGTGCAACACTTTTTTTTATTTACCCTGAACAGGCAAGAAACAAGTTCTTTCTTGCTTTAACTTAAAATACTGACTGTTGCAAATGTTTAAAGAATGACACTACTGTTTGGACTAGTCTCCAGTTGTGCAGCACTGGAGCAGTTTTGTCTGCCATCATGTGAGAAATCTCTGGAACATGAAGTCAAAGCTGCAGAACCGAAACCAGAAAATGATTCTTTTGTTTAGTTATCAGTAGCTTGATGGATGAACTGGAGTAACTGTGTAAACTCTACTTGCAAAGGAAAGAAGAGGGGCAGACTATTGTGGGCCCGTCTTAAATCTGCATTATTTCTAATGGCCAGCAGGAGGTGACTGCTCTGGCTGTCACCTACTCTTTACTTGCTATCAGCATTTTAAAGACCTGATAAAGAAACATTTTTGAAAAAGCAGACGGGAGAAACACCCTTCACCAATGATACGTGTTGATGTTGCACGTTTTGTCCACCAGAGGGCACTGTGCAACTTCCTCGTTGGTTGATAGCTTAGCTTAGCACACTCTGTAAATATGGTCAGTGTGGCGTCTTCACACTGATGCACAAATAAAAGGACTCCTTTGGAGTGTTGTATGTCCGTTATAGGTCACATACTGGGAGCAGATCTGCTACTAGTACGTTATTATTGGCTCAGTCACAGTTACAGGCAATTAGAAACTGATAACAACATATTTATAAATGTTATAATCCAGCCATGCCAGAAGATCGTGCCAGGACAGCAGTCACTGGCACGAATCCTGAAGACTACTCCGATAAAGTGCCTGCTGCCATGGCAGACTAGTCCTGGCATGTTCTCGCCTGATTATGAACCTGGTGTGAGCTTGGAGTGAGACCTTTAAGGGAACAGTTTTACCTACTTTGCAGTTCAAAACTCATCGTGTTTCTCATGATACAATCTGCTGAGTTCCTGACTGACAGATACACCCGCCCTGAAGTATTTTCCCTTCTCCGGAAATCTTTATATCTTGTGCCGTGCAACTTTTCTCCAAACTGTACGTGTGTGTTTGTGTCGAGTCGGGAACGTGCCATACATCATCTACTGCACTCATCGGTCGCTGAAAATAGGTCTAAATAAACATTCTTGTTAACTTGTAATCAGGAGAATATAATCATTATTCCCAGTAATAATTACACTTTCTCTGTAACTGCATATGGAAGCTCCCAGATTTTATGATAAAAAGGTTTTCTGTATACCTGTAAACAGGACATTCCTGAGCACAAGCATGCATGTTAAACCGGCCTTCACTCAGTAAATAACCTGGAAATGAATCACGTGATGCAGAAGATGATGCGTAAGCAAAGGATGTACCGAGGAAGTAGTAAACACAGTTGAATCTTAAATTACAATGAAACAACAGTCAGTTACACTGAAAAACAAGCCTGCAGCATGTGGTCAAGCCCCGAGTCTGGCAACA
The DNA here is from genome assembly GCA_015108635.1 of Andinoacara biseriatus. Taxonomy (NCBI): domain Eukaryota; kingdom Metazoa; phylum Chordata; class Actinopteri; order Cichliformes; family Cichlidae; genus Andinoacara; species Andinoacara biseriatus. The sequence continues at coordinate 1,785 of VUQJ01027467.1, forward strand.
GACCAAACAACTGCTGCAAACCACCAGGACGCGTCACAGTGACAGAAAGACGCCACCGTGGGGTCCATATGGAGGACCTTTTTTATGGCGTTGTTGACAAAATGCCTTTAAGAGCTGTGATTACAGCTTCCTGGCCTGCAGGCACGGGAACTCTGCAGCCTTTATTTTCTCTCTCCCTCCTCCCGGACCATCAGCCTGCCTGCAAAACACTCTGCTGTCATCCTGCGTGCATGCAAAGCAGCAGACGTCAGGTTTGTCTGCAGTCACGGTCATGCATGCCGCTGCTGAGCAGACAAAAAAAATAAACAGTGATGATAGTTATTTCTTCAAAGTAAGAGCAGCTCCCGGGCTAATTACAGTGACAGGTGAATTGCTGCGCCCCCCTAAAATAGCCATTTTCTTAATTACAATACAAGGGTCGTTGGTCACGATGATTCCGAGCAACGCGCGTGCACGCGCGTGCCTTCTGCAGCTGCAGAAACACGCAAGAAAAGATGAAAGTCGTGTCAATTCATTTGTAATTCAGCCCACTTTAATGCAACAATTAGGAGCGCATTTATTCTGGAGCAAACTCCAAAGACTGCACCGTAAAGCCATCTGTTGCGCACGCGTGTGCGCGTGTGTTTTAAGGGGTGCTGGAGCCGACTGAAGCACGAGAAAAAATGAAGAAAGTAAACACTGTAGAGTCCTTCAAAATGAAACGCAATAAATCTTTTTTCCCTCGTGCAACAGTGTCCGAGCTGAACCGCATCGACTCATTCTTCCCGGGAGTTCACAAACCTCTGCGGAGGACACATGCTTCGAACACGGGTTAAAAAAAAAAGCGTGCTCCAACTCACCGGTGCCACTTTGTACCTGCTCGACCTCCGCACTGGAAGACAAAGCGTGCCCTGAAAGCACTGCAGCGCAAAGACACAGCAGCACACGACCAGAGAAGTCCGCATCCTTGCAGCCATCGGGAGCCGCGGTGGTGCAAAGGCAAGCGGGGTTTTGGCGCAGCTGATTGCGGAGTGCAGCGCCCGGAGTCACACAGCTCCAGGATCTGAGGCAACTTATACAGACTGATTTCTTTGTTCACAGTTTTTTTCTCCACATAGACTTTTTTTTTTTTTACAGCCCGGGGCTGATAATACCACCCGCTTCCATGTGACTCGTAACCCTTTCACTGCCACGCCCGTCAACTCAAAACAGATGGTGACGGTTTTGTGATTTTCACACACCTGTTGTTTTTTTTATTTTAGCGACAAGAAATCCAGGATTAAGTTTAGGTAGGAAAGGTGCTTTCAGTTTACTCCATGACTCCCAGCACCGCACGCACTGGAGCCATCCAGGACTTTTACGGGAATATAAGAGGATTATTGTGAGGACGGGGAATTTAGAGCCAATGGGAGAGTTTTTGAAGCTTTCTTTCCAACAATTTAAAAGTTCTCAGCACATGATATATTTCTGTAATAGATGTTACCTGTGTAACACTATGATATTCTAAGGAGCTGTGGTGCACACGGCAGGGGTTTTAGGACTGTCAGGATCCACAATGGGAGCTACATCAGCTAAAGCCATCTGGGACGTGGTCCAGCCAGAACTCTGGGAGCTTCAGGTGGGTTTAGTGGGTCACTGAACACCAGACCTTAAAAGAGGGTTCGCAATATCTCGCTGGTGAAATTCAGCCACTCTGTGAGGCTGATTAGGAGTCTGCAGAGTTTAGAACACAGACTGTCGCTTTCGCATTGTGCCATTCACCTGAAATCACCTGAAATCACCTGAAATCACCTAAAATCCAACAGACATGCAATTTTGATTATCTCCTAAAACACCTTTAATTCATGCTTTCAGCACACAGTTCAAGGACAGTGATGTATCCCAAGGAAGAGAGGTTGTCCTAAGTCCCAGAGACATGCTGACTAATTAATATGCCATATGTTGTTTCTGATGATGCAGTGGGAGTATGACAATGCTGGAAAATCAGCTGTGATGCTGCTCTGACTTTCTCTGTGTTTCAATGGCTGAAGGCAATAAATCTCCAGCATGTAACCTCCCCTAAAACTGCATTTCCTTCAATGTCCACCTGAGGCTGGCTCCACGAGTGACTCCCATCATAAAGTAACCAGTTTTAGAGTCTGTAAACATAACTGAGCTGAGTGTGTGTGTGTGTGTGTGTGTGAGAGAGAGAGGAAGAAAGAATAAAACTTTAAAATACTTGGATTATCCATCAGTCTGTTTTCATCAGCTCTGTCCTCTCGTGAGGAGAAGCTCTCTGTGAGAACGCTTCTATTTTTATAGCCGCTAATAGCAGCAAAGAATTTAGCGGTGCCTTTCTGTGTAATGACTGTCAGCTTTCTGAAGGCTATTTGAACATGAAAAAAGGCTCCAATAAAATCCGAGCGCGAGCTGTGCGCCACATCAGGCCCGTTATCTCAGATTTTAATGACAGAGAAAAGGGAAAGACTCTCTAAGAAAGTAACACTGCTAATTTCTGGACAGGACACTGTAATTAATGTTACTGCGTGCAGATGCATGAAGCACACAGGCCAGTTTCAGTCACAGCGTGGCAGTTATGTTTTTGTCCACCGAAACATCCACTCGTACAAAAATTATAAACATTTTATAAATTTTTTTAATGAGGAACAAACACTGAAGTGTTGAAAGAAACTGAGATTCTTTTGAGCATCATGAACATTTATTTTGGTCCGTTTTTCTTTACAATATCAGTTATTCTTTGCTATGTGGCAACATGAATTTTAAGACTACAGATGAAGCACCAGCCTTGAGCTCCTTTCTCCCCACAGCCACCCATTTAAAGCAGATCCACACCTTTGCTAATACCATCATATGTTTTAACAACCACTTTGACATTAAACTGATAAAAGCTGTAATGTTATCTATGAAGTTCTTCCATCTGCAGTGAGGTGAAAACAGAAAGATGCTAATTAAATTTAGGCTTAAATGGGTTAAAATTGTTTATGCATTCTGGGACATAAGTGGTGGATCAACTTCCCCACTGGCTCCCCCCCAACCAGTGCAAACGAGACAGAGTCAAAGAGTCAAAGAGTCATTTCTATTTTCTCTTTGCTTTTTTAAAGTTCACCTTCTTCCAGCGTGCACAGATAAGATGTTTGCTGCATAAAGAACTTCATTGCTTAACTGAAGAATTTGAGCTCTGATGAAGGCCATAAGCCAAAATCTTTGATCGAGCAAAAAAAAAGTGTTGCTGGAGCTTTAACTTATTTCATTTTTGAAGTATTTGCCAGCTCGTTGCATATTTGTCTCCATCCGTTACATTTTAACCAAACAATGAGCTTATTTTTGCCTCAGGCAGGCATCTCACATGAGTGTGCAGCTCAGCCTCAGATCTACTGTGTTTTGATCATGCTCTATATATTTTTATTGTGTTTGAAAGAAGGCTGTAATCTCCAGCAGGTCAGTGATTTCAGTCTCGCGGTGCTTTCCACAAACGTGTTGTTGTCTGACGTTAGCAGACGTGAAGCAGTGCAACTCTGTGAGTTATATGAACGAGCGTTCCCCCACAGATGGTCCTAATACTTTTCCCCTCCTTGGTATAATTTTTTCCTTTTTTACGAGCAGTGGCACCCCTCCAACTCATGACAGCAGCTCTCAATTAGAAAAGAAATACGCCTTCAAAATTAGGATCAAGTCTCTGCCAGATGGAGTAAATATGAACAGGAATCTGAGTGACACTGGTCAAAGGAAACAATGGAAACTTGGCGTTTCATTTAAAATGCTGATTAAGGCAGAAGGACGATGCGTGTAATTGGAAACACGGCCACCATTAAGGTTTAAATGGCAGCGTCCAGGGCTCAGTGTTACGGTTTCTCTATTGGCTGCAGATGTCAGCTCTACTCTGGGGGTTAGGATGGCATCACTGGTTGGTAAGTTGACCCAAACTGTGTCAACAAGAGTTGAAGATGAACAGAAGATCTGTCTCTATGAATTTAATAAATGTTTTTCAAACATTTGGAGCTTGAGGCGCATTAAAGGGCCAGCCGACACATTTCAAGGTGCACCTGCATTCGTCTGTGTGCAGCTCCCGTCATCTTGGATCAAATCTTTTTCTCTTTTTATTGCACGTGTAGCATCTGAATCTCATATAATGTCTGTATTTTTTCCCAAGAGTATCCTCAGTAGTATTTATGGTACTTTGCCTTCGCTGCACGATCACCTTCACACAGTCAAACCAACCATCTTTCTTGCTCTGGTTCAGATCCTTGACGGGAAGCCAGACTGTTTGGTTCCCAAGTATCTCGTTACCATGCTTGGCACCACATTAATATTAGCTAATATCAACATGGTGCTCCTCCCCACAGGCCTCTGAAGATACTTTTCCCTTTAAAAGGTAGTTCATCAGCTATCTATGCAGAAAGATCGTCGTTCTATCCATGCATTCATTTTCTGCTGATTATCCAGGTCTGAGTCATGAGGGCAGCAGGCTAAGAAAAGATGCTCAGACCTCCTTCACCCCCCCCTCCACAGCCACCTCTTTCCGCTCTTCTGGGGGTGACACCAAGGTGCTCCTAAGCCAGCAGAGTTTGGCCTGGAGTGCAAAGTTGTGACATCATATACTAAACTAAATTACTGGAACTACAGAGTAGATTACAACAGGTGTTTCAAGGTGGCAACACCTGCCGACCGGAGCAGCCAGGACTCGAACTACCAACCCTCAGATTGGCAGGTGAGCTGCTCGCCCTCCTGAGCCACAGTCACCACAGGAGCTTATTACAACAGTATCACAGAGTTCCAGGCGTTTGGGAAACCCTGAGGTCGGAATCACCAAACCCGGAGATTTATTTTGCTTTTAAATTTTTTATTATTCCTATTTATGATTGAGTGAGTTTACTCGTTTCAGTAGACATTTCGCTTAACCCTCCTGATTGGAGGAGAAGCCAAAAAGTCAAAAAAGTAACTTAAAGGGCCAAATTGTTTGTTATGTTTTATGTAATTCGCGGACCGGAAGTAGGGGGCGGGGCCGAAAGCGGCCCGCGAGTTTAGGCACACCTGTGTTAAATTAAACAAACTGACCCAAAATAGAGACATTAGGGCCCCGTTTACATGTTTCCACTGGAAACGTTTTGATGCGTTTCAGCCTTCCGTCGACACGGAGCAGTTTCAGAAACGCTTTGCGTTTACACGAGAACGCATGAAACGATGAAAACGATGTAGTTCCCAGTGCCAGGCCACAAGATGGCGGTATTTTTTGCAAAGTTTGTTTACACAACACGCGCTTGCGTGGAGGGACTCAGTAGGATGCGCCGCAAAGATTTAATTATTATTTACAAAATAACCTATGTGAGAGTCTTTGAGGACTGAGGACGAGGTTGGAGCTGCTGCGCTCAACACTCAATGATAAAACGGCAAAAACACAGGCAGAGATCAGCTGTGAATGGCGCTACTCGAAGTTCACTGAAGCACTCGTGAATGCTAACCCTAACGAGTGATGTTCCTCTATTAGCGCATGCACGGTAAACAGTGGCGATCACGACTATAGTGCGCATGTGCGAGGACCCCCTTTTCCAAAAGACCCCGGCTTGACCCGTTTACACGGAAACGCTCCACTCTGGACCCCGTTTCGAAAACGCATCGTTTTCACTCCGTTCTCGTGTAAACAGGAGGGCGAAACGCATCGAAACGACGCCGTTTTCATTTTGAAACGGTGTCGTGTAAACAGGGCCTAAATTTAGATTTTTATTTTTTTAGTTTTGTAAGTGCAAAAAAAATCTTTACACTTAGTTTTTGTTTTGTTAATTTTTTTTATTTACTGTATATAAAGTTGCTTTTGAAGTAACAGAAAACTCCAAAACTCACATTAATTTCCTTTCAGCTTCAGTGCACACTGATCACCTTTGAACCTCTGGTGTTATTTATCATTTTAGGGAAAATAACTTTCATCTTCATGTTTTTCAAGTGTAACACAGAACCGTCATCACAGCCTGACAGCTGCAAGTTAGCTCTGGGCCTGCGTCCAGTTCTTATGTGTGTCCTCTCTTTGAGAAGGTGAACTCAAGCCCAGGATGTTTTCAGATGAAGAAGATTTTTAGTGGTTCCCAGCTGGTCCTGAAGCAGCAGCTGGAGCCTTTTGAATGGAGGCTTCAGTCTGTTTATCATCACACTGATTATCGTGATGCAGCGCCGTGTTTTTCCTTCTGGTAAAAATACAAAAACCATAAAAAAATAGACACACAAACAGAAGTGCGCGGCGTTGCATGCCAGTGAGATAATGCTGTTGTTTGCATGTGTGTGCTGGTTGTTGTTCCCTTATCACATCTGCCTGAATAAAAAAAGATTTCAGGCTTGTGTGTGATGACATAAAAAGACTGAGGAGCAGGTTTTTGTTCCAGAGTTCATCGCCGCCTCCCTGAAGTGTTTACCGTTACTGGCAAGAAAGTTAAGGCTCCTCTGCAGAATCAAAACACAACAAGGACACTGCTTTGTTTTCCCAGCAGCTTTCCTCAGGTAGGGGGATGGTGGATTACCTGGAGTCACTATGGAAACTGTACTTGGCAAAAGAAAGAGTCCCATTGTCGGAAGAGGCCGATTCAGAGAGTGATAGAAACAATAGAGGCTGTGAAAACCTTTGGATGTAGCTCCCTGGTGTGAAAAGTGAAACCGTTATAGAAGTGCCTTAAATCTGCAACCTTTCTAATGGCCAGCAGGGGGCAAAGTGTCAGCCACTAGTTTCAAGTCTTATTGCATACGGATGGTGATCATTAGAATACATCAAAATGTGTGAGTGTAAGAATGTAAACATAAACCTGCTGGGTCTGCTGCTCAGTTAACGGTTAAAACAGGAAGATAAAAACGCTCACGCTAGGACGGGTGACATCACGGTGGCTCTGTCAGCATTAAACAGTCTGAAGCATCAGTGAGCCTTGGACAGGTGTTCCCTCAACAGAGAGCACTTAAGTGGGTTCAAAGTGGCGTACGGTTGGCATCAGTTCAAAGAAAATCTAAATCCCACCTTATTAACCTAAAACAATTGTTTTTCTCTTTGAGGCAACAGAGTTGATGGAGTGGAGAGAGGGAAGTTGCCTGAGGACTCTTTGCAGGAGCAATGTGTTAAAGGTAGCGGTGAAGCTGCAGACGGCGACCTAAAAAAAACCCTGCAGTTCCTCTAATGGCCACTTGAGGCTGTCTCCAAAAACGAGTCAATAAGCAGACTTCTGTGTTAAAATGCCAACTTCAGCACAGAAACATGTTTTCAGCCACATGGTGCAGTTTTCTTACCAGCTGATGTTTTAGCTTTAAAATGCAGAATCCAGAAACTTCAGGGCGACTGCATCCAACCTTTATATGTGAGAGCAGCCAAGACTGAGAAGCAAGCTCACAAAAGAGTCCGAGTGTGACGAAGTCAAAGCCGCCGCTGATCCGTGACTGCATCTTTTAGACTCTTTCCTTCTCTCTGCAGCAGCTGGTTTAAATTAGCCTGTCGGTGCTTTGTGGAATAATTTAGGACTTTGATTTTTCCGGACTCGATGGTCTTGAAGTGAGACTTTATATCCCAAACTTGTAAACTCACTGATAAGAAGCTTTTGAACACGTGTAACCGTGTGTGTGTTCCTGCACGCCACCTGAGACTCAGTGAGGTGAGAAAACTCTTCCTGTTGGTTTCAGGTGATTGAAGGGAAGCAGGGTGTAACATCATGCACCGCTGCTGTTTCCTTCACGGCCACTGAAGGCTTTATTGTAGCTTTTGAAAACTATTTCCTGTATTTTTTTGTAAATCAAGAGCAGTACATGAAGTCCCCTGAAGGAGGAAAACAAGCTGTGACGTGATGTCACACACGGTAAGACTCGGAGGAACATCTCAGAACTCAAGCAGGCTCCACGGCGATCCTTTAAAGGTTGATTCTGGTTTTCTTCCTGTCACCGTATCCCAACAGTGGGTCTATTCATGCTGAGGTCAGGAGCTTTATTTTATCTGGCTGATCCAGACTTTATCAGTCAAACAGAAGCTTTAGTGCTTCTGCCTGCAGGCACCTGAACACCTTGTAGATCAGACACAACAACGGCAGAGGTGAGAAACTCATTACGACGCTGCGCTCGGCACAACAACGTCTAAACATTAATCTTTTAATTGCACAATTAACAATCCTCTGGAAATGTATCCTATAAAATCCCTGCCCGAGGAAACTAAATCAGCTCAGGGACTTTTTTTACAGTTGTGTCTCCAAACACACATTTGCTGGAAATTCCCCTGATTTTATTTGACTTTTAATATAATTCGAGCAATATTTTGTTTTTTCTTGGCCCTAATAGACTTTTTCCCTTCTCACGTTTTTATTCTGTAGCTTCTGTGCAGCAATTTATAAACACACTCACTGGGGACCTGTTAGGTAGACTTTGCTACTACAGGATTGTTGAATCTGTGCTTTCATGGCACAGATTCAACAAACTGCTGCGAGCATTGCTCAGAGAGCTCTCTGGTTCCCCTGCAGAACAATTAAATCTAGAGTTCTGATGAGGAAACACAGGGAGGTGATTTGGTGGTCCTGGTATGTTGTGTTGGAGTATTTTGCGGTTGTGGCTTGTCAGGTAAACTGAAATGTCCATATCTGAGTGGGTGATATTCTGAATTGTGGTTCAAAGAATTATTTTAAAAACAACCTAATGAAAGTGGCTAAAGTTGAGCACAGGGTTAAACTAAGGTGTGTCCTGTAATCAGGTGTCTTCGAACCTGTAATCAGTCAGTCTGCCTGTTTACAGGGCGAGACGTCACCGTGCGTACCACGCTGAACATGGACCGCAGGAAGTCGAGGAGACAGAAAGGCACTTATTGATAAGCATGTTATCGGTTAAAGGCTATGAGAGAATCTCCAAGCAGCTGGATGCTCCTGTGACTCCAGCTGCACACATGAAGCTCCGCGGGGCTGAAGCCAACCTCTCTGGGCGAGGCCGCAAGAAATGAAGAGTGATCGAAGAGACGGCAACCAGAGCGCCCAGAACAACTTCCAGGGAGATCAGAGGTCAACTCAAAGGTCAAGGTACATCAGTGTCAGATATCATCGCCCATCGCCAAAGTGGACTCAATGGAAGGCGGCTGAGGAGGACCCCGCTGCTCAAAGCAAATCGTTAAACTTTGCCAAAATGCATCCTGACAAACCACAAAGCTTCTGGGAGAACGACCTTCGGAGAGATGAGCCAAACCATCAGCTCTGTGACAGATGGAAAACTGAAGCACACGAGGAAGAGAAGCCTGAACCAGCCGTGAAACATGGAGGCGGCTCGGCCGTGTTCTGGGGGAATCTGTGCAGCTGCAATGAAATCGAATTTCAAGGTATTTCAGAGGTTTTTCTTTCTTTAACAGGTTCGTCCCAACAATTTTATCTGCACGTCCTGATCGGAGAATCCGCCTCCAGCGTGACAATTCCTCCATCGATAAGAAATAAGGAAGTCACCCAGTGGTTTGATCAGGAGTTCCCTGCAGAGTGTTTGTATTTAAATAACTTGCCTGCAAAATGGCTGCTCAAAATTTGGTTTCCCCTTAAAGTGCATCCAGACTTTAAAAACACAGTTTTGAGTGAAGTTATCTGAATCCCAGCCCACCTGGAGCTGAAGCAGAGATCTGATGATGTGCCGTTGAGCACCAACCTCACAGTCTCACCACAGATCATACGAGCCAATCACGTATCGATAAACTTTATCACATCCTACTCAAACCGAAGGAGCAGTGCAGGTGCTGGGATCATTTTCACAGGTGAATGAATGCACACGTGCTGCTCTGCTGAGCTTTAGGACACACAGGAAGATCCGAGTGGGACCGGCTCAGAATAACCAGCAGGAAGTGTGTGTTCACAGTCATGTTACAGCCTCACTGATGTGTTTTTAGTTGCTTTTGAACAACCCACTGCACGACCCACTGCACGATCCTGCCTTAATGGTTCCCAGCAGGCATCTCTGTACTTTTGTCAGGCTGGTTCTGGCTCCACAGTGTGTGTTTGACATCCCTGCTCTGTGTGTTTCATTCATGAAACACACAAATACGAGACTGTTTGTAGCAAATTAAATCTGGGAAACTGGTTCAGAAAAGTACGTCAGATGAAACGTACAGAAAGCGACCGAGTCTGTCGACCTGATTTCCTCAGGCAGTTTGTCTCAGAGCCTCGAGGCCTGACTGCAAACAGTTTTCAGTCAGACCCCTGGAACAGACAAAAGACCCCCACCCGACTATCTCAGGGTAGATGTGGAGCATATGGAACTAAGAGGTTGGAGATGCTCGTGCCATCGCAGCTTCTCCCAGCATCCTGCTCTGTCGCACCAACACATCCTCCTTCACTGCATCCACCAATCTTCTCAGGAGGAAAAGAGGAAGAGCACAGAGAAGATTGGTGGATGCAGTGAAGGAGAGGAGGATGCTGGGTCAATCGTTGGGTCACGTGTTTGATCCCAGCTCATGTATCCATCAGCTGCCTCGTGCCCCTGAGCTGAACACCGAGCTCACGACCCCGGAGTTGGAATCTCAGTCACGGACAGAAAAGTTTTTTTTTACAGCAACACGCGGCTGTGAAACTCTACCGTGCGATATGTGAAATAGAGCCGACACTTCTAACAAACCTTTTACTGGCTTTAGATTCGTGTCTATCAGCTGACTCACTGATAACGGCCCCCTCAGATCAGCTGCTCCGCTTTGGAGCTAAACTCTGCCCGTCATTGGTAATGAAGTCAGATCATCCGCTTCCTGTTGCTGTGATGCTTCCTGTTAAAAGTCCCTGAACAAAGTTTAGCCGCTGCCTGAGAAATCCATCTTTCATGTGGTTGGTTGTAGGTTCGTGTCAGCCTCATTTCTCAAAACAAAGAGCACATGTGTCCATTTAATGCAAACCAGACCGTGGACCGGCTGGGCCGAGAGCTATGAAAAATTGCCCTGAGGGGGTTAGAGAGGATGCGGGGGGGGGGGGT
>VUQJ01027468.1:0-11389 GCA_015108635.1 Andinoacara biseriatus
GTGAAAAAAAAAACAACAACATCAACATAAAGTACTCTAATTTACATAATCTGTTTGAATACTTCTGTTTTTGCCTTCTCCCACCACCTGCAATGCTCATGAACCCATAAGACAGCCCAGTATGACTGAGCATGTACTAAATCAAGTAGTTATTAACCAAATCACTGTGTTTCTGTGTATTTTCGTGTATTCGATCATACAGGTGATGGGGAAGTACGCTGTCCCTCGATAACCCGTGCCGATGATATGCTAATGCTCTCTTCACATGTCTGTCAACTGCTGCAATGAGTGTACCTTTGGCGAGAAACTAATCTGAGTTTTATTGGCCTGCCAGAAGAAATTTATACATTACTATTAGATTACAGGGGCTGGCAGCTGTACAGTGCGTAGAACTAATGTACTCTGTCACAGATTGTGTGCATAATGAACTTGGGGAGGAAAGTAGCCAAGGCAAGTCTTGGAAGGCATGCAGTTGTAATAACACCATCAAAAGCACGGTTCTAGTCAACAAGCAGGGAAATAGCATCTGTCTGGATGGCTCGGTGCAGCCAGCAGAGTTATCTTTAAAAAACAATATACCCACAGAGCATTTCACTCACTGTAAGTGGAAGCTTCTGCCATGGATTCATATAAAAAAATCTGATCAAGAGTAATTTAATGTCTAAGTATTTATGCGGCAATACAAGCAAGTAGTAGTTTCTTGTAATGGTGGCATGGGGTTGGGGAGTGCAGTTTTATTTACTCAGTAAAATCTCTCCAGAGTCTAACAAATTGAAAAAAATGTCTGACATGCCAGCTGTGGTGACACAGCTCAAAGACCTTTTTCTGTTGATGGGTCTCCTTCAGTCACTGCTCTTTTATTTCGCTTCACATATGTGATTTTAGTTGTTGTCTCTCCACAAGATTATGCACAAACACTAGCAAGCCAGATTTCATGAGGTTCAGAGGTTGAACATGGACAAAGAAACATATTAAATTTGATGCAGATCCAGAGGCAGCACTCTCTCTCTGCTCTCTGCCTTTCCAGATGCAAACAGACTCTGATTGGCTCAATATAACATTTTTATGGATTTTGGGTTATGTCATCCTTCCTAGTAAGCAGCCTGTGTCATTGTAAAACATGAATCGGGTAGCCATTTTTTTGTGTGTTAATGGTCATGAATTATGTCATGTTCTAAGACAGCACAACAGAGGGGATGCATCAGTCTGTCAACAGACGATCTAATGAAGAGGGCAAACTGCAAAACAGGACAGACGTGAAAACAAAGCACAGACAGAGACAATCACACACAGGTGACACTGATTAGAGGCAAGGCAGAGCAATCAGGGAGGGAAGACGAGCACAGGAAGTAAAACTGCAAAAAGACATAGCATGAGAAAACAAATCCTCAAAGTGAAAGATGAAAAAAGCGGAAGACAAATAGCTAATACTGAGAGATGCAGAGCAAAAGTAATCTGGATGACAAGACCGGGAGAACACAGAGGGGGAAAAAGGAGAAAAGAACAAACGAAGCAGCTTCACCAAACAGAAATCACGGGGACCATCACGTCTCAAACTAACCAAGTCGTTTTTATCGCTTAACTCTGTGTCCCGCAACACGAGAAAACTGGGAAATTCATGTCCAGGAACACAAGCTAACAGATTAATATTTCATGAAGTGCTTTGCTGCACCTTCTGATAATTACTACTGAAAGCATGGGGTTCCATGAAAATCCTCAGCAGCAAGCTGCTTTTCTTTGAGGTAATGACTTTGGGCAAAATGAGCAAGAAAAGAGGGAAAACAAAAAAGGAGTCAGTTTGTTGTTGGTACTTCAGCCTAGCTAACAATGATGGAAGAAAGGATGGTGGTAATAAGGGACTATTTGAATAGGTGTCACAAATCAAATAACAGATATAGATATCTGCAGTTTGATTTATGAGTTAAGGACACCTCGCTGTGATGTCAGTGACTTTGACAAAACTGCAGTACAGGGAATCATGACAGTTCACTTATTTAGAACGTCACATGTTACACAGCAATATAAAGTAAAACAATTTTTTTACCACATGTAGGATTTAAATTGTACATGAATCTTATTTGAAGGTGACTTTCAGCATTTCCTGCCTCCTGGAAATTTCACGACTATTTCAAAAAATTACTATCAGACTGAAGCAGCTGTTGTTTGTGTTCGTGTACTTAAGAAAAATGTAAATCCTTTGTCACTTTTTTCACAAACTGCTGTCAGGATACAGTTACTGTGCAAAATTCTTGAACTATCCCTAATTACCTCCACCAAGGAGCTAATGTTTTTGGTAGTGTTTGCACCTGTGCGTGTCAGTCTGATTGTAAAACTTGAAAAGTTTTGACTGACTTCTGATCAACCTTTGTAAGAGTGTAGAGTACGATCATTTAAACAATCGATTCACCAACGTCTTCAAGTGACAAAAAGCATTATAACTTAGAAACTATGATTCCTACAAGTGGAGTGTGCATTGTCAACATATAGAAAATACCATATAACGATTGAAAATATCAGCTCACATTTGACCTCTGACCGAGTCTCCTTTAAGGTCAATAAATTGATCTGAAGGTCAAAGTGATAATAATGTTATATAGAGTTATTTAAAACCATATATGCTTGCATTGACAACTTATTGGCACAGATGGAAGGACACGTGGGGATTTTAAATGTCACATTACTTTGGACCTCTGACCTCTTTTGGGGGGTCAAATAAGGTCAAACTATCACAAGCTTTCTTTAAAACTCTGCTGCCTTTTTTGTATTGACATCATTTAGGAAATGATGTTGGTATATGGGGATTCTAAATACCACACTGTAATTTGCATCCAAATATCATCTTAGATTGACCTCTGACCTATCTATTTCATCTGTAACTAATCAACAGTGTATAAGCAAAAAAATTTGTGTATAGACTCAGTATCATTTCAGGCTTCAACAGCTACCAGTGTTTCAGATCTTTCTGAAACTCAGTACTGAGTGTGTCCTCCGTCTATGACATCACCAGATTGTCAGTAGTGGCCTGTGTTGTCCCATTCCTCCTGGAGTGCATGGATATGTTAACAGATAGGTCATTTTGACTTTAACGTTTGGGTTTGTACGTTTATATTTTTGTTGAGCATATTTTGTTTCCCAGGAGTCAGTTATTGTATTTTCTTGTATCCTCCTTGAGGAGTTCTGCATCTATAGTTTTTCCAAAGATCATCCAAAGTTGTTCTTTGGACATTAGCTGCTTTTTTTCAGGCATTTTCACTCCAATTCTTGTACCCGACCATTTTCAGGGGCTATGCTGAAGAATAAACGTGGTCATACCAAATATTGAGCTTGTTCGAATTGTACAGATGTTTCCTCACAGAATGTAAAGAAACGAGGGGTGGTTTGAAACCTTTGCATATCATTATAATTAATGTTGCAAGATTATTTTTCAGCATAAACATTTTCATCACAACACATTCAATCTAGCTCTGTACACATGCATATAAATATCTAACAGATGCAAAGATGAACTTTGCATTGATTTGTGTTATAGAACTCATGACGCTCCCTTGTATATCCACACCCACTCACTTCTGCAGTCAAGCTCTTGACCTTTGATGTGCCTGAAGAAAGTTCTTTCTGGCCTTCTCTGTTCTAAATACCTTTGTGTCATCTCCAACTTTTCTCTCTCTCATGCTGACTCATCCTTATTAGGAGGCCGTCCTAAAGGTATCAACAACATGCCGACATATTCCAACGTCAGTGCAAGAGAGGGAACAAAAACAGAAATAAAAAGAGTAATTCTTGGGAGGCTGTTAGTGGGGAAAAGTTATGTGGAGCGCTATCGTAGATGGAGCAGCAGACTGACTGCCCAGAGATGTAGTCAGCACGCTGTATCAGCGAGACTATACAATGAATCACACATTGTGCAGCTACTTAGGTGATAAATACACAAGCATGAGGTCTAACATACAAGATAGGACTCATTGTTGGTAGGGCCTGGCCTGTATTTCATACCCTGGGCAGCCCTGATGATGGATGACCCCTCGCTTGGTAATATTTCTTCCACAATCTTGGATTAGACACTATGAAAGTGTGGAGAGCAGCCCACTGTGGAGGTAAACGAAAGGTGGGATGCTAAGGAGGGCCCATGTGAGTGCCTGAGGTATGAAGAAACCCCACGGTTAGCTTATTATTATTCATAAATCCTGAATTCATTAGTTAGTTTAAAAAAATAATCAATCAGGCTTTTTAATCCGGCGTTTTCAAGCGACTGCGTGAAATTCCACCTGAAGTTTCACCGAAAGCTGTTTTTCTCTTTGTGTAAAGAGACAACACTTTGTGGCAACAAATGAGCCACCAGGACCAAAATGTATTCATGTGTACACTTGTTGTTTCCTGGCAACATGTTCCCCTGAGAAAACAGCAACTACTTGAACAGTGGTGCCCTTCCTAACCGCACTGCACTGGCTTTGTTGTCTGAAGCCAGTCTGATAGACGCTAAAGGGAAGCAAGATAAATAATGACAGATAAAAGCAGAAACAAAACCTGAGGTGGGGTCTCGACACCATGTCCAATTATGATTCTGTTTTTAACAACAGCTGGCAGCTCCAATCTAATCAAGCCTGCGCTGGCACATAGCATCTGAACACCCACACAAGGACGCAGGCTCCTCCGTCGCCTGCAAACACAGTCGAGCCAGTGCCACTAAAAGTCTTGCGCGTCTCCATTCTGACATCAAGGCGAACAAGCAAAGGTCCAGGACTCAGAGTCAGACATTGCTCCTGGCAGCACACCTTGCATTTTTGCCTCTGTCCATTTTATTATTATGTTCCATTGGGACTATCACTCCCTCTGTTATACTGCATCCAAAAAATAATTCTGCCCCGAAGGGCTCTTCCATGAAAACAAAATTTGGTGGAGATTCAAGAAGTGAGACTCTGAAGCTTTTAGCCAGGGGCATTTTCAGGATTTCATTTTATTTATTTATTTATTTATTTATTTAAGAGACTGGCACAGGATGGACAAAGGGGTGTAACAAATGAGAAAATGTTTTGGAATTAATTACTATTATTTTTTGTATTTTATTAGCATAATTTTTTATGGAATTAATGTGGCCACTTCTTCACCGCTGTACCATTGAGCCTGTCCTTTTGTAACTGGAATCAGTGAACTGTACCGCTCCTCATTTCTTTGTGCAATTGATACCTGTTGGTGCCTCCATCCATCCATCCATCCATCCATCCATCCATCCATCCATCCATCCATCCATCCACACAAACAAGGAAAAACATGCAAACTCCACACAGAAAGGTCCCAGTCAAGGTGGAATCCAAACCAGGACCTTCTTGCTGGAAGGCAATAGTGCTAACCTCTGTGCTGCAGCCCTTTTTTAGTGTGTTTTAAATGAAATTATCCGCAAATAATAAGGCCTGACATGTGATAGCAATAGTCCAGGAATTTTCGTGCTTTTGTTTTGGTAAGAGAAGTTTGTTACTCAGCGCTGATTAGCAGTTTCTGTGTGAAGCAGTCGTGAAGTTTATGAATGCTCCTTGGTAAACAAGATTGCTAGCTTTAGTCAGTTGCTCAACTCTTTCATCCGGATGAGGTTATTTCTCGAAAAATGCTAACATTATTTGAGGAAGGTGCTTTTCATAGACACAACAAATCCAGAGACTCTTGTGCCTCTAAGCACCTCCACCCTCTTAACTTGCAGCAGCTTTATTTCTTATAACATAGAACTAAACAAAATATATAGAGATGTTTACATTATATCTTAGGTGTGCCTAACACCACATTAACTTAGTAACATGACTTACAATATAATTAGGCACTCAAGTGCTCATTTACTCTGCAGATACTTGCATTATTTTAGGATTAACTGCACTTGGGTGGCACCATCATCTGTTCAATAACAGGTAAATTAAATCAGAAAATCCCCATTGAAAAGTGCACTGAAAATAAATTGTAATTTCTGGTTTGAGAGACTTTTCTGTTACTGTGATCAGGGAATTAAATCACAGCTGGATGACGGTGCTTGAATTGGATTTTACGAGAGAAAAAAAAAGGTGCAAGTGTAAAGCGGGAGCCTGGGTAGCACATTGAGCTGTTTCCTCTTCATTATCTGGTATTTTTCCCAGCCAGACATTCTGAACAGAGCTACACAAATAAAATAAAAATTTATGGAAGATAATGGAGATAATAGAAATGAAATGCAGAAGTTGGAAAATGAGCGAAAATAAGTGGAATCCCATCATTTTTTTTTGCTATTATCTTCACAACAGAAAAAAAAAGTTTAATCTTATTTAAGCTCATGGATCAGCAAAGATTTTTCATCTTTTGCCTTTGCACGATGCACATCTGTATCAACTTTGTTAGCCAGACGTGTTAAGCAATTCAGTGTTGCCTCATTAATAGGAAAAATTATGCAGCAAGATGCTCTAAAAATGTTATCAGAGCATCTGTTCCATATGTACAAGAAATGTAGGTGTAAAATTCCTACTGTGTAACATTTAATCTTGACCACTAAACTCTCTGAATCCAGCTGTACCATGGTGGCCAAACATTAAAAGAGGAAGCTGCACAAAATTTATAATTAACATCTGTTGGAAGTGCAGGCTTGAAATTAAATGAATGATGAATAAAGATAACAGTAAAGTTTAATTAATCTTATTAGTAATCTTACTATTGAGCCTGATGCATACATGCAGCCTGCGGTGAACTGTGCCCCACCGTCTTCACTTCAGGAAGAACATTACTCACTTACTGTCATCTTCAAAAAGCTCCCTCACTGATGCTGGCGCCATAGAAGCCAAAATTGAAATGGTGATGTCAGTTTCTTTGAATTTGAGATCACAGGTGCACACGTTACAGATGGCATTCTTGGAGCCTTAGTAACACGCTTTCTTTAATGTCCAGCATATTTTATGACCTGACAGTATGAGCAACACTGGGAATGTTCTTAAGTTCTAGTCCAAGAAAAATGTTATAAATAGGCCCCTCACTGCCTCCCCTGCTGCCCTCGCAATTACTACCACCATTAGAGACCTCTGAAACTCCTTTTGGGGAATTTAATGAAACGACTGATGGTGTTCTTGGGATGACAGTATTGGAACTCGCCCATTTTATCTGACACTTATAAGTGGAGAAAAATGGTGGTACTTGGTATTATGTAACGATTTCAGACTGCTGAGAAAAACTGACCCAGTTTAATCGCTGGAAACGTTTTCCATAAGGTACGATAATACTTTACTAATATCTGTTGTTAACTGACTGTGAAAACGAACATAAAATCATTAATTCATTATTAGAACATGTTACGTTTTTGTAAAGGTAAAATCGGTACATGTTTGAGGAACAAAAACAATACTGTACATATAAATATGTGTAATTATGTCTGCCAACAAATTGATGCAATCTCATAAATTTATAATTAATCTCTGGGGTCTGGGCTATAATTGGTTGGTTACTTTTATATTTTACTGTTTACCTTCCCCTGTTTGGTATCATTGATGTCAGCACAACCTCACATCTGTGACTGTACAGTTCTTTTCTCACGTTGTCATACTATATTAACACATTGGACCCAAGATCACACAAAATCATAAAATCTGAGCAGAAATTTTTTATTTATTTTTTACTGTAAAAACCACTAACATGTTTAATGAACTATTTTTACAACTTAAAATACAAGTAGGTATAAGTTGTAAAAGTTTATAAACAAAATTAACAAAGTTATTTACAACTTTTTACCTTAAAATGCTGCCAATGCAAAACAATTAGGTGTCACAATAAGATGCTACACAAATTATTTGTGCCATCTCCACATAGCAGTTCCTGTTCACCACAGGACAGAGGGGCCCATCACAGGGTTTTTTTTGCACAGTTAAACTTTTCAGATCATGGACAAATTTTAATATTAGACAAAGATAAACCAAGTAAATAGAAAAGGCAGTTTTTAAATGATGATTTATTTCATTAAAGGGAAAAAAACTATGCAAACCTACCTGGCCCAGTGTGAGGAAGTGATTGCCCCCTAAACCTAATAACTGGTTGTGCAACCCTTGGTAGCAAGAACTGCAATAAAGCATTTGCAATAACTGTCAGTGGGTCTTTTGCATCACTGTGGAGGAATTTTGAGCCACTCTTCTTTGCAGAATTGTTTTCATTCAGCCACATTGGTTTTTGAACATGTGAGCATGAACTACCTGTTTAAAGCATCTAAATTACATGGACACAATAGAAGTATCGGGTGTATCTTTCTAGTCTATCGTAATATGGTTGCCATGGCTAACCAAATCAGTAGCTTAAATTACCATGGTATTCATTCAGTGCTCTCATGGGATGGGTAGAGACACCGCCGATGAGCCCATAAAACTTTGCTGTTATGTTAAAGTAAGCTGGCAGTAAAAGTATAGCATCAGGAAAAAAAAAAAAGCGTTTGAAACCTCATTCTAAAACAATATTGACAAATCTTTGAAACTTTTTTTTATTATTATTGAAGATGACTGGCAGTTCTGTACATGCAGTTATTATGTCCCAGTGACAACTGAAAAACACTGCAGCTCCCTCCTTGCTTATTTGGGTATGGTCTTCAAAATAACCCACAATGGCTGCGTGAGAGTGGCTGACTGCTGTAAATAAAGTAGATGTAACAAAACAACAAAACAAAATTGGGCAAATCACCAATTAACCTACCCTACTAAGTGAATGTTTTTGGACTAGGGGCGGGGTAAATAGAAAACCCACACAAACACAGGGAGAACATGTAAAGTTCTAACCAAGCTGGAGTCAAACCCAGGACCTTCTTGTTTGAGGCAACAGTGCTAACCACTATGCCACCCAATATTTTCAAAACAGCCCTAAATTTTTAACTCTCTGCGGTTATAAAATTTTGACTACTTTTGATTTTGCTTTTATATTTCCCCTTAAGAACTGTTTACCTCGACTTGTTTGGTGAAATATGTTTTAGCACAACCTCACACGTGTGACTTTTTTTCATTTTGGCATCCTACCTGACCTACCTCCTGAGCTTTTCGTGAAAGTAATGGAGTGCAATCGTTAATTACTCACAAGAGAAAGTAATTTACTACACAACTCACTGCATTACTTTTGTGTTTATCATTGCTTTTGATCGCCCGCTCCGCTCGCCTCTCGCTCATGCACACGAACCTGAGGCACGTAAACTCCTCCGCTTGGGGCCGCAACTCATCCCTGACCCGGAGTGGGCACTTCACCCTTTTCCTGCTGAGGACGATGACCTCAAACATTGAGGTGTTAATTTGAAGTAATTTCTGTTCTTCTGGTAACGTTGCTGTGGAACATTTTTAGAACTGGTTCAGTCTCATTAGTGCCACATGTTACAAAACTTATTTCTCTTTAATTTACAAATTTGATTAAGTGGAAATAATAATGACTATTTTTTTAGAGCTTCTTAAATCATACTCTTATTTGATGAATGGGAAATCACATAATTATATTTCAAAATTCTCCAAAGTGCCTCTTATCCCCAGAGCCCAAAGCTGTTCTTTGTAACTTAAGCGGTTAATCAGGTACATATCAAGAGTGCACCTCCTTAGAAACTCAGCGGCTCTGTTATTAAATGTATTTTTGTATTCTTTAGAAAATCTTACTGCCCCTGTGTAAATAGAATATAAGTTCCCTCCGTTTATGCAACCCGTTTTTTAAAAAGAAGTTTAAGCCATAAAGCCCCACTAAGAGTCACTGTGTTGAGCAGCAACTTATGAACACCTATGAATGAGCACTTTGTAAGTGGAAGGAGAGAGTGATGCAGTTCCCCCCATGGCACACTATGAAGCCTCCATGCTGTTTTACAGATGTACCCTCGCTCTCTGTGCAGCTGCTCAGGCTTTAAAGAAGCAATTAAAACAAGACATTCTCCTGGAACTTTACTGGGCTGCTCTCCTCATATGTTGCCGAAGATAAGCTGCTCAAACGGCAAGCCTATTTTTCTACCTCTCAAGGCGCGGGGAGGATGGGAAGCAGAGAAAGGAAGGGGGAGGAATAACGCTGTAAAGCTTGCTATCAACTCTGGCCACTGAGTCACAGGAAAATCAAGGGTTACAAATTATCTTAATTTGCTAATCACACTCTAATCTGTAGCACTTCTGTTCCTTTGACCTGTAGCCAGTTCATTTGCTTTCCCTTTGCTGTTTGCTTTGTTCGATAAGTTGCCCGACTCAAGGGAAAATATGCATTTAGGTTTGTGATTAAAGAAAAGAAGTGATCATTTTTGATTTACTGTGATGGCTCATCACAGAAATTTCCTATCATCAGCTTTGTCTGCCTCAGAGATCCACTGACATTCTCTGGGGCTCAAAAACTGAGCCAGTGTTAAAGTGTCAAAACCTGCAGTTCCTCAAACAGCCTCATGAAGCTGAATCCAAAAGTGAGTCAATCCCTCAGACTCCCATGTTCAACTGTCCAACCTTACAGCTTTCAGTTCGTTTACAGACCGATACAAAGAAGTGGTTTCGGCCTCAGTCGTACAGTGTGTGATTTTTTTTTTCCTCCTTCATTCATATATTGATGAGGCTGCAAGTTAAAGGTGTGGCTTTTTTGACTGACTGGTGAGTCAACAAAGGCACCTGTAGCTCATTGTGTCAACTTAGAAGACCTGGCTGAGTCTCAGCTTCTCTAATTTTAGTCACTGAACTGAACCTTTTGACTGTGTCTGCATTGTTGGTGCCATTTGGAGGATTTTTTTGGGAAATATTTGACAAATGATATGGTCTGCTGTGCAGTACAGAGCTCTCAAGAAGTTTTTGGTTCAGTTTTTGGTAGGTGAAATTCTTTTATCAGTGTGTTCTTTTTAGTGTGCAACACTTCCTCACGAGTCTTTTGCCAGCTGAAGCTGAACTAGGGCTTTAAACACAAAAATTCAAAATAAATACCTTTAAATATATATAGTTTTAGTATTTTACTACTAAAAATACTATAGCTATTTTAATAGGAGAGTGTTTAGTTCTCTGTCTAGACCATTATACCACATAAAACACATTACAATTAAAAAAAAAAGACTAAAATCTTAAAATAATTTGTAGCATTCATTTGTTTTACAAATAAGAGGCACAAAACGTGCAAATAATTAAACATTTCAGAATATATTATTTTGCAACCTGTATTTATTTTGTAGTGCAATAAATCGGGCAGTTTTCCGATACACATTGGCTGTCTTTACTCTCCTTACTGTCACACAGAGGTGACTTAAATGTTGACTTTGGCATGAACCTGACAGCTTCTCTGTTTTCCAAATATAAAAGCGCCATGCTGCAGTGTCCTGTAGAGGCCATTACCACGGCTTGCCCAGCTGGCGGAGGCAGCTGAGAAATGGCTCTGGGACCTGCACATCTATCACAATCTGCCCCCCTTTTTCACGGAGAATCTATCACCT
>VUQJ01027469.1:0-14974 GCA_015108635.1 Andinoacara biseriatus
GTTTTACTATCATCTTTTAAACATTCCCTTTCAGTCTTGCTGCTATTCTTCTATCAGAAATCAGCCCTGGCACTCATCTGCACCTGCTCCACCCTGCCTGCATGCTCCTCTTCAATTCATTTGTGAACTGTCCATTGCTTTATATGGTTAACCCCACATATTTAAACCTATCCTGCTTTACTGGCTCTACTTCTTTCAGCTTCACTATTACATCTGTCTCCCTCTCAGTCATACATGTATTCTGTCTTGCTTCTACTGACATCTCTCCAGAGCATAGCTCCACCTCTCCAGCCTCTATTCTCACTACAGATCATAATGCTGTGTGTGAACACCATAGTCCATGGAGACTCCTGCCATCTATTGGAATTTCCTGAAATGACCACTCCTGCGATGAGTGTGATATTGAGTTAACACACACCTGAATACTCCAGACCAGCAAACTGCCAAAACCTCTGTGTTTATAGAAGTGGCTACATTCAATGATTAATTTAATCAAGTGAATATGAAGCAACACCTCACTGATATTTACCCTCTTAACTCTCATGGAGTGATGGTGTACTTAGTTTTTCCACAAGACTGCACATAGCACACAGTCATGAAGAGACTGCATGTGTATTACTGCACTCTGGTGAATGATAATTTTACTGCTGTCCTGCAATTAACATTGACTTCTAGCTATTACCTACTCCTCTTATCTCAGACATTGATTATGAAATGAAATTGTGACTGTTACCACTGCCATAAATAAGGCTGTTTGACAAATTCAAAGTACAGACCTAAGTGACCTTTCATCCAAGAACCCTAATGTCGCAACTAGAGGAGTTTACAGAAATGAAGTACTGATAATAAATCTTGCTTTTTACAGAGTAAAAAGGGGTTTTTTTCTATATTGGGTGAGGTCTCTTCAACGAACCAGCAATTTCACAGGGTATAACAATAACACAGCAGAGGAAAGTAATGTTAAGAGAAACTTGAAGACAAGAGCAAAGAGAAAAGTAGAGATTTATTACACAGCTGATCAAAAGTCAGCAATTATTGCTGGATCAGCATGTGAGAAGCATCTTAAAAGTCTTTTACCACAAGTTTTACCACAAAAGTCCACTTGGTTTATTTTCACCAAGGTTATTATAGCAATTATAAAACTAAAACCTGAACTAAAAATAAGGGTGAAAAAACAGCTGCATCACTGCAGCTGCAGCCCCAGTCTGTCTATCAATCTCCTGCTCACCTCTCCTCTCACTCGTGAACAAAACCCAGACTCTGCTTCCACTACAGAAAACATGTCTGTGGCATTAAGGAGTCCTCGAGGTATTCCTTCCACTGCCCCACTTCAAATTAGTTGAAGTCAGCCTAACAGTTTACCAGAATTGCTTTGAGACAGTCTTAAAGTCTTTTTCCATAACCTCACCAAACTCTTCCCACACCCAAGTTTTTGCTCCAACCACCACCCAAGTTGTGTTCTGCTTGGCCTGCTGCCTCCAAAGTCCCACAGGCTAGCCAAGCCTGATAGGACACCTTCTTCGTCTAGATGCCTCCCTTCACCTTTGGTGACCACCATCTGGTTCAGGAATTACCACCACGACAGGCACCAACTATCAGCTCTGTGCAGCAATTTCAACAATGGAGGTGTTGGTCCATTTGGTCCATTGTTAAAGTTCTGCTGGAGGTGGGAGTTGAAGATCTCGTGGACTGCGGCCTCTACCAGGTGTTCCCAGCGCTCCGTCTCTAAATGTTGAGGTCTGCCAGTTTTGCCCACCATCCTCCCTCACCACCTAATCCAACTCATTTGAGCACTCAGTTGACAGCTCATTTCCTCTCTTCACCCAAGTGTCTTGAACATATTACAGATCTGATGATATGATTACAAAATCCATCATCGATCCTTGACCTCGGGCATCCTGGTGCCATGTGCACTTATGGACATCCTTATGTTCGAACATGGTGTTTGTTATGGACAAACTGTGGTTTGCACTGAAGTCCAATAACAGACCATCAGGCAGCCCGTTCCTTCCAATCACGCCCCTCCAGGTTGCACTATTGTTGCCCACTTAAGTGCTGAAGTCTCCTAGTAGGGTGACAGAGTCACTGGAAGGAGCACTCACATGAACCCCACCCAGCAACTCCAATTGGGTAATCTGAACTGTCAGGCACATGAGCACAAACAACAGTCAGGACCAGTTCCCTGACCTGAAGGCGCTGGGAAGCAACCCTCTTGTTCACTGGTGAAAACTCCTGCACACAGGTAACATGCCGAGGGGATACAAGGATACCCACCCCCAGTCTGCCGCCTCTCACCAAAGGCAACTCCAGACTGGAACAGAGCCTAGCCCTTTCAAAGAGGCTGGTTTCAGAGCCCAGGCCCTGCATTAAGGTGAGCCCAACTATAACTAGCCAGTATCGCTCAACCTAATGCACTACACACAGGCATGCTGCATCCATATACTTCCTCAGGATCATTACTTTCTGCTTCCCAATCACTTTTAATCATTGCCTGGATGAAGCTTAATATAAAAGGGGGTCATGGTTTTGCTGTTGTTGTACCAAGACTTTGGAATGATCTCCCGAATGACGTCAGACAAGCACCAGCTGTGACTGCTTTTGCATCTAAGCTGAAGGCATGCCCTTTTTTTCAAGCTTGTGGAAACTGCTGATCTCTGCAACTGTGGTTAGAAAAGTGACTGTTGTTGTGTTATTTTATCTAAATATTGTGAATGTGTAGCATCAATCTTTAGAAACTTTAGTTTATGTATGTATGTATGTATGTATGTATGTATGTATGTATGTATGTATGTATGTATGTATGTATGTATGTATGAATGTATGCATGTATTCATTTATTCATTTACTTCTGCTACAAAAATAAAATTTACTTACGGCTTACTTCCTTATTAACTTCCTTATTAATATAAGTGCATTATATTGTTAAGCATATGAAAACATGTCTGGAGCATCCTTAGATCATCATTGCATTTTATTAGAACAAATATTACACAATGAATTCAGTACTGTGTCATTTTGTACAGAACAAACAATGTAGATATTGTACATAATTAGCTATCAAATGTATCATCAACAAAAACATGGAAAATCCACCAAAGAAGCAGCTTTGAAATGCAACACAAAATGCACATCTCATGTTAAAGCTTTCACCTTGAGGCAGAGCAGTGGTTCCCAAACTGTGGGCAAATTAATATGATTTTATTTTAGTTTCCCTAAAAGAAAATCATATTCATTTAACACACACCAATCACACTGAACTTTATTTAAGTAAAATTCAGCTTGTATCCTTTTTATTGTTAATAATTCACTGAAATTTGATTTCTGGAGTGAATTATTTCAGAAAGTTTGAGAACCAGTAAATGACAGTGTGACGTGTATTTCATAACTAGACAGTTTTTATTTTTCATAAAATGACAAACACTGACATCCTGTGGTGACAAATCAAGCCTGAAAAAAAAGACAGTTTATATCGCGTCAGCATCAGTGACTGGGTGTGTCTCAGAGATGGTTGGCGTAGCTCTCTTCGGTGTCTGCAGAGTCGATGGTTTTTGCTCGCTGAGTTTGCACGGAAGCATACAGATCAGATAGGGTGGAAATGGTGTCTATATTAGCGTCATCCTCCTTCTCTGATGCCAGTGGCTCCTGTAACTGCACTACATCTGAGTACTGTATCTGCGGACAGCTGTGACCAGCCTGCAGCCTGGGACCCTTTAAGGTCAGGTTGGCATAGCAGTCGTGGTTTTTGGACTGATGGAAGAAATAAATCACAATGTAACATGATCACACTTCAATGCAGCATAGGAGGTCCAGACTGGCCTATCCTAGAGGTCCACTTTATATGTTGCTACCAGCATCTGACCTCAAACTTTCTAAAGAAAGTTAAAGGATCTACCTGTAAATCTGATCGGAATCTCCGCTGATTCCTTGCAGATGAAGAGCTGAGTGATGACTGAGGGGGATTGTCTTCTGTTAACAAAGTTACACCTGTGGAAGATAACATCACACTGTAATCTGATACAAAGGCACATGCACATACAAGCGCACACCTACTGGCACCTACTTGTTTGCATGTAGTTTATGTTTCCATAAATAGGATTTTCCTCCATCTGCCTCACGCTCTGACTAAAATTTGGAAAAGAGAGGAAAATTATCTGTGAGTTTGACACATGTAGATCATTTGAGTTGACATAAGTATGTAATTTTTTTAAAGCAGGCTACACACCTTTGTCTTCGCCTCAGTCCATGTCTCCATTTTCCTGATATGAGAGAAAGATTGATGTATTGACAATTAGATCTTTTATTTATTTTTATTTATTTTTTATTTTGCTTTCCTTTTGCACAGAGGAAAGAGTAACTAATAGAATTACCTGAGCCACCTTTTGATACACAACATAAGATATTCCAAACCAGTGAGAGGATCAGCACTGCAACAAGTACCCCTACGATCACTTGGAACTGTACTGATACACAATTCCAGTCTAAAGCTGAAAAAAAGGAGAAGCATGAATCATTTGAGAGAATCACGTGAGAAAAGGACTCTTAGAGAGCTTGAAAACATCGCACAGAAATACCTGACTCACAGTGAGAGGTGGCTGTGCTCCACCAGTGCACCACCCAAAGTAGAATCAAGTTAATTTTAGAAACTTAGGACAGCGAGTTTTTTTTTTTTTTACACCAACAATAAATAAATGACTACTAATAATAACAATGTTAATTCTTGAAGAACATTCATTCACGCATCATTAAATGACGACAACTAAATAAAACTATAAACACTTTCACATTTAATTTCACATATGGATTTTTTTTTCTTTTTTTTTTTTAGATGTTATGCCTAACTGTTCTGCTTGAAAGTGGATTGTTTAAACCCTGCTGAAGGAAACTGGGCAATAAACCGAACTGTTAAAAACCTGCACAGAGTCCTTGAGCAGTGTGTTGATGCTGTCACTGAGCAGCAGAACATGTGGTTTTGCTGAGAAACTTGCATGCATGGATGTGTGATGTACGCAATGTCTGCTGCAGAAATCCAGACGTAGCAAAGCATCTTAGGTGCATTTCCTACCCCAGAAACCATTTACAAAGTTTTTTTTATATACTATGTTAACATGCACCAGAAGCCTTATTATACTTAAGTGAGTAAAATACTCAATAAGCACACAGTTGTTTTTTATTTTGCCATTGCATCACATAAAACGTGTGACTCTAATTGTAATTCTACCTGTGTAACTGTGGTCTACAACATCTTACATAAATTTCAACCTGTTGTTATTATACTTTATTCTACAGCGACTAAACTGCGCCCACATTCTGTCTGAGTAATATCTGGTGCATCTCTTCTACAAACGTAAATAAATAATTTAGTTTTGATAATGCATCATCTCATTAAAGTGAAGCACATTCTGTGATCTTACACAGTGTTGCTTGTTGCCTTTGGGCAAAACTGCACGTCCTCATTAAACTACTAAGAAATACTTAAACATGCCTTTGAGTGCTTATCACTGACTGAGTTTACTCATAATGCCGTGTGCCTTTACACAGTAGATGCATTGAATGTCAGTGGGAGTGGG
This sequence comes from Andinoacara biseriatus, assembly GCA_015108635.1. NCBI lineage: Eukaryota > Metazoa > Chordata > Actinopteri > Cichliformes > Cichlidae > Andinoacara > Andinoacara biseriatus. Next base: position 5,568 of record VUQJ01027469.1, read on the forward strand.
AGAGCCCGCTGTGTAAAAGAAACTGACCTTTTAGTCCACTTAGTTTTGGGGAGAATTTTTTTGTTTGGTTTTGATAATTTGTTTAAAGCAAAATTCATTGATTTATAAACAAAGTTGGAAGCACTTCATTATTCCGTTCCAGCCGCCCGACTCCCACCGGGCTGAAGTCCAATAGTGAGTCTAATTTTAGATTTTTTCCACGGGGCCACATGAGAAACTGTGAGTATTATGGCACCAATACACTGAACAGTTCTGATCAGTATTAATTTGATCTCTTTATAAGCTTCTTGGTGCAGCCCTCCACAACAGTCCCAGTTTCTCATGTGGGCCCTTGAGAAAATTAATTTCCCATTCCTGGTCTAAGGGAAGGATCTCTGTATGTGTGAGTATTGTTTTCTTAATCACGTTTTCTCAGAAATTTACAAGTGCATCTGCAAACTGTTGCAATAATGTACAGATAGATAGTGTGAAAGAAGAACTGCAATGAAAGATGTTAAAGTACAGAAAACGCTGAGGTGAACTTCAGTGTCGAGCGATCAAATCTTTTTTCATATTATTCAAGGTCCTTCAACCCCTTGTTAATACAAATATAGTCACTGTTAATTTGCTGTAGAATAAATTGCAGGCAGCTTCAGTTCATGCTCATTTGTCATTGGTGATTTACAAGTCACTACAAACAGTGATTGTGAAGAGTCGTGATACAGCAATAAAAGAAGATTCAAAAGTATGCCGGCAGCTGCTGGCTAATCAAAATATCATCCAATATGAAAACCACCCTTCAACCTTTTTACTGTGATTTCCTCTCCTTCTACAGTCAAACAGGTTAAACTTCTAGTTTACTTGTCCAACATTAATGTAAAAAACAACAGTCTCTCTCCTTCCTAAGCATTAATACTAGCCATCTTTACTTATCACGACTGTAATGACCTTTAACATCTAACACTGACTCTTGAGTTACATTATTTTCCTGATAAAAGTTAACAGTTTCTGTATCGTCGTTCAAAACTTACCTTGCTGACAGGTGCTGCTATTTTTTTCCATGGCAGCGGCGTTTTACCAACGGCAATCCGAACTATATTGTGATAATAAACTGCTACTAAACTGTATCTTTGAAAAGCAACCCTACAGAATCCGTTGCATGTTTGTGCTCGCTCAGTATGTGACACGAGTGTGTCGGCTGTGTGCCTTTCTTTTCAGAGGACTGCTACAGGATGTGTGCTTTTGCAGAAAACCACAAACTTTTTTTAGACTATAAGAAACATCAGGAAGCAAGGCTGTGAACTTGCCCTTTCAATATTAAGGAATGTGATCAGAAGAACAGCTCTGATTTGAGAGAATATTTGAGAAAAGCCATATAACTGTTCATGAGATATTATATATTATCCTTTATTTATCCAGGTAAAAAGTCTTGCTGAGATTAAAAATCTCCTTTTGAAGAGATACCTGGCCAAAAGAGCAGCAGAAATTGCGAGAAATATAAAAACACAGAAAAGCAGCGTGAACACAACATCTGGCTGATATATGAGAACACATTAAGAACAAAAGGATCATAAAAAGCAATCACATTGCCCAGCAATACTGTGTTCTCCATTCTTTAAAATGGAATTATTAAACTCCCCAAGAGTAAACAGTTTGTGACAATTTCAGGTCCTTATGTAAATTATTCCAGAAAACAAGAGCAGCATATTTAAAAGCCCTTTTTTTCAAATATTGCCTTGTCTCTGGGGACAAACATTTGTAAAACATTTGTAGTGGAGATAAATATTTGTAACCACTACAGCAAAGGCTCTAGTGGTTATGATTTTTACACAAATGCACACAGATAAAAAGGAAACAAGCCAAACAGAGATTTGTACATAAAAACCAACCAATGGGAAAGTGAGCAGGCTTTATTATACCAGATACAAACGCTTTTGTTTACAGAATCTTTCTTACTTTGTTATATTTCTATTAAAATAAAATAAAATAAAATAAAATAAAATAAAATAAAATAAAATAAAATAAAATAAAATTTGGGTTAGTTTCAAACGTGTATTTTTATGGATCATTATTTTAACTGTGAGAAAAGACAACAAGGTGATATTCACAGGTGGGCTGGCTTGAACGGGTGAGGTAAGTTTGACATAAACGCTGACTAATCGAAAAAATAATTGCCACATTAGTCGACTACCAAAATAATAGTTGCAGCCCTTCTTATCACGTCTGTTTGAAAAAGTATCTTTTCATTGTCATCTTATATCAGAAATTAGCAGGTTGTGATGAACATGCACCTGTTCTTTTAATCCATTAGACTTTCATGTCACCATCTCCACCCAAACTTGGAAGCATCCAGTCAAAGTAAGACAAATTAAATACCACCTTTGTTGTAATCCTGAATATCTTTAAATTCAGACATAAGTTGCCGGGTCAAAAATATGCCAGTGTCAATGACTGAAGCTGAGGCTAACCAGTGAGAAATATTCTAGTAACAGTATAACACATCCAGCACATGAGAAAGGTGGTGTTCATTGATTTAACTTTTTTAAGCTGACCTCTTTGCCTGGCAACACATGCCCTAAATTAGCGGTTAATATTTTATAGCAGCGACAGGTGACAACAGGAATCATGGCAGCAAGGTGTTAATGGATGTGTTTACAAACTAGAGGCCCAGTTTTAAGTCACATCCAGGTTTTAGTCATTTTTTGGAGTCAATTTTAGTTTTTAGCTCTCTGTGTACCTTATTCTCATATTATCAACACAAATCTGTTGGAGGAGGGATGCGTTTGGTTTCTTTAAGCCATTTAATTCTCCTGGGGATAAAGTTCATTTGTTTTATCCATTCTGCACTGTCATCACCAGTCTCCTGGATTCATCTTCATCTGATGACCGCTACAAAGATTCATATTTGGCGGAGAATGAATGTTGTTTAGAGACACAACTAGTACACTCCCAAAAAAGATCATAACCTGGATGTGAGCCTCTAAAACAGTTTGTTCAAATCAGTGAACGTGAAGTCCAAGACACTTTCAAATGTAAGATAAATATTTGCATATATTTTTGGGAATTAATTTGGCCAGGTTCGGCAATCAATTATTCAGACTCATTTATAGAACTAAACTGCAGCTCCTAAATCTCCTCTATACAAACTTGTGGGAGCTGGCAGCCTGCTGATCAGTCCCATCTGTGTCAGTGACTGAATACCAGTTCAGGATGAGAGGAGCAAATGGTAAGACTCTCACAGTCTGTTTAGTGGAGAACGCGTGGGTTGAACACACAGACACCAGTCATTTTGTGCCATTCTGCATATATGGGGTTACATTTTAAATATTAAATGAAACCAGCTGTCGAAAGGATTCAAACTGCATCAAACTGTTTAATCACCTTATCAGACATCTGAGTTATTTCAGTTTAACCATGGACTTGCTTGTTGCTGTTGTTTACATCTCAGATGGCTGAGAATTCAGTGAAGAGTGTCTCAAGACATCAAACATCTTTACCCATCCCCCACAACACTTGGTGAGTTATTCTTCTGCAAAGAGTGTGGGCTATAGGTCAAAGCATGTCCACCTTTATACCACTGCACTCAAACAACTATTTAAAGTAATAGATCTGCTCAACTGAGAAGTCAAAATGTGCACTCTTTGTAGGATTTGTCAAAAGAAATGGTGCAGAAAAGACTAACTGAAGCACTGTGCATCACACTGCATGTCTAATATCCTGGCTCTGTTGCTCCATCCTGCTGTTCAGTATTGTCTACTTACAGGATAATTCCAATGAGAGAGAATATTTATTAATAGAAACAAATCAAACAAGTTAAGACTAAGGTGGCTAAAACTGAGCACTGAAGAAAGGTTTGTGTTATTCTTAGGTATGCTGGTCAAAAACATGTGAAGTCACATTAACCACTGTACATCAGTAACTTTCCACTGTAAGCAGAAGCAGGGGTTTAAAATACTGCCACGCTCATTATGAGCAGCCCCAATAATTTAATCATTTTACTATAATCTGCACAAAAATGTGCTCAATATTCTAACAAAAAATATTTCTGATACCATTTTTCAAAATCATAGTTGCATTCTTCATTTGTTTGTCTTCCCCTGGATATCAGCTATACTTTCTTGTCACTCAGTGTGGTTTATCAAAGCCTGCCCCAATGCAAGACTTTGCATTTTGCAAAGTATTTTTTAGCTGCACATGCAGATGTACGTGTCCTGTACAATACCACTTCCATTTACCACTTGAAAATACCACTTAAAAAATATTAACTCATTTTGAATTTAATTGCAGCGACACGTCTCAAAAATGCAGGGACGGGGCAACGAAAGGCTGGAAAAATTGATGGTACTAAAAGGAAACAGCTGGAGGAACCTTTTGCAATTAATTAGCAGTTAATCATGTTAGAGAGGCAGCTTTTCTAAGAAGTAAAAATGGGCAGGGTTTTACCAATCTGCAGAAAACTATGTGTACAAATTGTGGAATACTGTTATAATGTTTCACAACATAAAACTGTGAAGACTTTGAATATCTCATCATGTACAGTACATGATATCAAAAGATTCAGACAATCGGGAGAAACTGAACTGCCCTGTCTGGAGTCCAGACCTTTCACCATCTGAAAATATCTGGAGCTTCATGAAATTAAAAATATGACAAAGAACAGCTACACTCCTAGAGTCAGTCAAGAACGGGACAACATTTTTCTCCCAAAAGTCCAGCAACTCATCCCTTAAATTCCCAAATGTTTATGGACTGTTGGTGAAAGAAGAGGGGAGTCTCCATGGTGGTAAACATGGCCCTCTCCCAACTTTTTGGAGACGTGTTGTTGTCATTAAATTCAATTTGTATTCATTTATTTATTTATTGTATTAGGTTTGTAGCTCAAGTAAACTGAAATAAAGTACTAACCAATTAGGGTGTTTTATTTATTACAAGGAAGCAGACAGGCACATGACTGAAGACAAAAAATAAAATAAAATATTATAATAAAATATTTTAATGGTGTGACACTGGGGACTATCAGAAATATTAGAATCAGAAATTAATACAGAATAAAAAACAGGTGTAAAAACACGGGGCAGTTTTCAGGCTCTGTCCCAACACAGATGTATAACCTGTCTACATAATGTATCATATGCTCTTTTTTTAATCACTGCTGGTTAGATGCAATTTGCATGTTGTTGTGCTGTACTTGTGACATTATGCAATGACAATAAACTGAATCTCATCTTTATTGATCCCAGAGGGAAATTCACATTAGTGTAGCCTAAAAATGTAATTAATTACAATTATTATTTTATTATTGCTCAGTTTTCCAAAGTGGTGACTTAAGTCTCTTAGACTCTTAAGAGTCATAATCCATCATAATGGATGGAACTTTTCTAAGTCATATACATTACACTACTGGATTGTGAATGGCGTAATGCAGTGTGAACCAAGGGATTTTAATGCCTCCCACCTCGATAGGCATGCTCCTGACCCTTCAGAAAAAACAATGCTGATTCGACTTAATATCGCCTTTTTTAATTTTTTTAGGCGCTGGCACCAAAAACAAACATTCCCAACAGGCGGGTCCAGCCACCTCTAGGTGGCGGTAATGCACCAATAAGCCGCCGTGAAACATGGAGAAGAAGAAGAAGTCCTCCTCTTATCCCGCCCCCTCCTTAGCTTCTGTCCTCTGCTCCTCAAACTGCTGATGTGTTACTAACTTCAGCCTCCACTCCTGCAAACATGTTCAATTTTACATCAAAGCTTTCGCTGCTTTTTCTCCTGGCCTTCCCTTGCGGTCTGATATCAGTTGGTAAGCCTTTATTATTATTATTTTTCACTTTAAAGCAGGCAGATGAATTTGTAGCCTCACTCCGCTGATGGTCAGAAAGTTATTGACGTGGCACAGTCGCAGAGCCATCAGGCAGCTGTCTCCACAGCTGGATCGGCTACTAACATCAATGCAGCTCGGTGCAAAGTTTAATCTACCTTTAGAGACACAGAGGAGCTTTTAATACAAATCTAAGAAGCCCCTGAGGATGTAGTAACAGCAGGAGGCTTCCTCTTTCTGGGACACGTCACCATCGATAAGATGTTACTGTTAGTTTCTGTGCTGCTATTTATTTGAAATCGGCGACAAAGTTGCCAGTTTTACTGCAGAACGGGAAATAACCTGGCAACAGTGACAATGCCAGCTGTAATATTTTGACATTTTGTTATTTTTGAATTCAATTTTAAGCCTTTGTAGCCAGATTTATTGCAGTCATTTAGTTTAGTCATGGATTTAAGTTTTCCCACATTTTTATGGCTTTTCTTCTTAAAGGAACCGTCTATTGCTCTGGGATACAGACATGATCTGATACATTACAGCCATGTAAACAGTTTGTAAAAGATTTGTATAAACACACACATACAAGCAAATGCTCTGAAATAAATGAGTATCGTCTGTGTGAAGACAGGAACTGATTATGGGCATTTCTTATGTTTTATTTGCTCAATAATTCAAAGAGTAAAATCTTAGATTGTCATTTCCAGACAATGTAAGGTTAATATGAAAAATCCAAAATACTTTTTCCAGTGTAGCAACCAGCGCTCTTCCCCTCATTCATTCATATTTTCACTGTGGCTTCTGACTCGCAGGCCACGTGTACGCGGACGCAGACTCTGCTGAGGACATTGTTGAGGACTCAGATGCCGCAGTAGATGAAGAGGAAGATGATGAAGACATGCTTGTTGAAGAGGATCAGATGCAAAGCTCGGTATGTACAGTGCCTTTGATGACTTGCAGAAAATCTTGCATGTGACATGCTAGTGGCTCCTTTACTATGTCAAGTTGTGTCCATTAACAGGAAGGAGATGAAGATGAATCTGATGAAACAGCTGACAAACTGTTAGCTTCTCACTCTGATGCTGACACAACCATCATCTTCACGACAGGACAAGGTTGGTCTCGCTTTTTTTTTTCTTTTATGTTATTGATTGCTAGAAAAGTAATCAAAGGTATTAATTGTTCCATGGTTGGCATATAAGCCATTTTAGTGTCTATGTTTGTGTTTTGACTTTTATTATTTATTTGTGTTCATGAAACTTTTAGAGTTTCCTGCCAATGAAATTGTGAGGTTCCTGGTGGGTTTCTCCAACAAGGGAAGTCAAGATTTCACTATTCAGTCATTGGAGGCCTCTTTCCGTTATCCCCAAGATTTCCAGTTCTACATCCAGAATGTGAGTGAGCTTTGAAATAATCGTATGCTGTATATATTGCTTTGTTTTAAAAATGTCTTCAGGTCCCAGTTCATTTTTTTTAGTAAAAACTTAAGATGACATTGTCTACTTTTAAGGTCCTTCATTGGTCTTGCTGCCAGCTGCATCTCTTACCTGTGACTACCATATGCACTAGTATATACACTGTGTTGCCAAAAGTATTCACTCACCCATCCAGGTCATTGAATTCACTTGTATAAAACAAAGAACCTAGGCATGCAGACTGCTTTTACAAACATCTGTGAAAGAATGGGTCCCTCTCAGGAGCTCACTGAATTCCAGTGTTAATGTGATAGGATGCCACCTGTGCAACAAGTCCAGTTGTGAAATTTCCTCACTACTAAATATTCCACAGTCAAATGTTAGTGGTATTGTAACAAACTGGAAGCAATTGGTAATGATGGCAACTTGGGCACAAGGTGGTAGGCCATGTATAATCACAGAGTGGGGTCAGTGGATGCTGAGGTGTATAGTGTGCAGAGGTCACCAACAATTCCCTGTCTGGCAATCTGATGGATGAGTCTGGTTTTGGCGGTTGCCAGGGGAACGATATTTGTCTGACTGATTTGTACCAAATGTAAAGGTTGGTCGAGGGGGGGGGATTATGGTGTGGGGTTGTATTTCAGGAGTTAGGCTCAGCCCGTTAGTTCCAGTGAAAGGAACTCTTAATGCTTCTTTATACCAAGACATTTTGGACAATTTCATGCTCCCAACTTTGTGGGAACAGTTTGGGGATGTCCCCTTCCTGTTCTAACATGACTGCACAGCAGTAGGCAAAGCAAGATCCATAAAGACATGGATGAGCCAGTTTGGTGTGGTAGAACTTGACTGGCCTACACAGAGTTCTGACCTGAACCCAACAGTACACCTTTGTGATGAATTAGAGTGAAGACTGTGAGCCAGTCCTTCTTTTCCAACATCAGTGACTGACCTCACAAATGCACTTGTGGAAGAATGGTCAAACATTCCCATAAACACTCCTAAACCTTGTAGAAAGTCTTCACAGAAGAGTTGAAGCTGTTATAGCTGCAAAGGGTGGCCCGACATGATATTAAACACTGGATTGAGAATAGGATTTCACTCAAGTTCATATGTGTATGAAGGCAGGCAGCTGAATACTTTTGGCAATATAGTTTTATGACGAGGCTTTCCCCAATGAGATTTGATTTTGCTTTGAATTATCTTTTCATTTCCTACATTTGTTAATTCTGTTTAAATCTGTTGCTCTTTGTAAAACACTTGGATATTGAGAATGTGCTGAAAAGATTATAAAAGTTCTCCTTCCTGTCTTAATAAAAAATAAAGCAAAAAATATTTGCGTAACAGAACATCCTAAATATCTGAGTGATGCAGGTTTTTTTATTTTATTTTATTTTATTTTAATGGGGATAGAAACAAATAAGCCAAGTAAAATATTATTTATTACATTTTGTGCAAATCCTCACTCATTTTAGGATTCATGAAATCTCATAAATGGCAGCACGGTGGTGCAGAGGTTAGCAAAGCAAGAGGGTTCCAGGGCTGGGATAGGCTCCAGCCCCACCACCAATTTGTATTGGATAAGCAGTTAAGATAATGGATGAAACCTCCGATGTACTTTTGCTGTCTGATGTTGTACTTCATAAATGATACTGAAGAAATATTTCATAGCTTAAAAAAAAACAAAAAACAATTGTTTGTGTTTATAGTTCACAGCTTTGCCCCTGAACACTGTAGTCCAGCCACAAGCTCAGGCCTCCTTCGAGTACTCCTTCATCCCAGCACAGCCGATGGCCGGCCGTCCTTTTGGTCTCGTAATCCTGCTCAACTATCATGACACTGAGGTAAAAATCATCACTGTAATCGTTCCTCAAAGTTTATTTATTGATTGTTTTTTATTGAGGGAAAACAAAATGCAGCACTAACAGGCAGTAACTGTCAGAAATCTTTTTCACAGCCTACCTCATGATTATTCATGATTCATGAATATTAAAAACCTTGAAATCTTCATCAGTACAACATTTTGTCAGCAGCTCTTTTTTTTTTTTTTTTGTTCCTCCATAATTTGGATTCCCAGGAGGGTTTTTACTGTCATTACTTCTCCCTGCTGAGCTTCGACTCCTTTTTCCGCACTGTTAACAAATGTTAATTTTCAAAAGCAGCTGCTAAAATTTTCTCCTGTTTTTCTCAAAGGTTTTTCTTAC
>VUQJ01027470.1:0-10093 GCA_015108635.1 Andinoacara biseriatus
CAATTCAATTTATTTATACAGCGCCAATTCACAACAAACAGTCGCCTCAAGGCGCTTTGTATTGTAAGGTAAAGGTAAAGACCCAACAATACTGCAGAGAAAAACCCAACAGTCAAACAACCCCCTATGAGCAAGCACTTGGCGACGGTGGGAAGGAAAAACTCCCTTTTAACAGGAAGAAACCTCCACCAGAACCAGGCTCAGGGAGGGGCAGTCATCTGCCGCGACCGGTTGGGGCTGAGGGGAGAGAGAGAGAGGACAAAAAATGTGCTGTGGAATGATTAAACACAGAGTGAAGTATGAAGTGAAGTATATTAACGTCCATCATTAAGGAGTCGTATGATTAGAGCCACTCACATTTTGCACATATGAACATCTACAGATGATTCCTGCCACCAGCAGCTCAGGCAGGGCCTTGTGTTGAACTTTGAGCTCCAATTCAGCCCCACTGAAAAATGAAAAGGCTCTGAGGCTAGAGGTTTCCACCAGGGAGGTTTGTTCTGTTCGGCAGGAGTCCTCCACCTACCCCGAAGCTGCCTGTGGTGATGGCAAAGACGGCTCTTAGAGGAGTACATCTACGTGATTGATGAAAGCTGAACTCTTACTCTCTGCAAAGGTTTAGTGCTGTCCACTGGCTAACTAGAGTACTCAAATTAATCATTTTTGATTAATCATTTTCTTTTATTTGTTGTGACCCAACAATTAATATACAAGTATCATTACTAAAGAGCATTTATAATTAGACAAAATTTAAAAATGTCCATTCTGCACCTCATTGCCCAGCAGAGACTCTGTAATTATGCTGTAATTGTTTTGGTCAGCTAAAACAGAAAGGTCTGTCATGTGGTACCAGATGTGGCATTTTGGCTGCAGGTGGACCCCTGCAGTCTTTCCAACTCATTTATTATATCCAGACTCATAGACTGTGCCTCTAATGGCCATCCTCAGACTCTGGGGGCTCAGAGCTGCACTCGATGAGATCACATTGCCTCCATCAACCAATTTGTTGACATATATGTTGTCAGCCCAGTCTGGGAGCATCATGCTTCATTGAATTTTCAATGGATTCCTAACAGTGCAGTTAAAATTTGGACTGCATTATACATCTTAGAAAACATGGTAAGTGTGAACGTTTGGCAATTGATGCATTTGATCTCAACAGCTCAGTTTAGCAATGTTCACGCAGCTGCAGGCGTTACCGTCAGCCACCCAGCAAACCACAGTCATGTACAGACAACCTTGGGAACCCTTGCACCAAATGTGATAATTAAAGGTTTACTACACTTTCTCGTGCAACCCCCCCAACCCCACCCTTGCCAACACACACACAAACACATACGTTCTGCTTCTGCGTAAGTGCCTTGGTAATGACAGTGTAACTTTCCGCAGCTTATCATATTACTCGTGAAGTGGGAAAGCAATTGCAGAAAGAGTTGTGATGTAGCATTTAAAGGCGTACATACTGTCATTGCCTGCACCTGGTAATATACATTTATGTTAATAATTTCAATTTAGCCATCACATGGCTCCGGCTGTATAGTATACTATACAGTAAATTATATTATTTGATTTCTTTGATTGTATTTCTCTGTGTGAAATATGCACTCTTGATTTCTTTTTGTTCAAAGATGACTTATTTCTTCAGTCTACCTTGATTAGGCATTGCAGCAGGTGTATCTGAAAGCTTTTTCATATTTCACCGATATTGCAGATGTCACAGAGGTTTAAACACTCTGGTTATTGCTATTTTCGTAATTTTTTTTTTTGGAGTAAATTGAAATCTTTCCCTATTCTATGTTGTAAAGCATATTAAAAAATTATTCATCCGTCAATGAAAATTAGCAATTTATGCATTAATTTTGGCTCATCTTTGAGGCACCTCAGGATGCCCTAACACCCTCTTCACGAGCCATGCTACGCCGCGTAGTGCCATCAAATAATCCTTTAGTGAAAAAATGTGTTTAACAAGATCACGCACTCTGCTTTTGGCATATATTGTAGTTATGCAACCTTGCATCTGTCAGTAGTGTTGCACAACAAACAGCTAATTACCAAGTGTTTGAAATCTTCATGATATATTATGTACCAAGTTGTGACTAAGTTGGTCTGTGGGATTTGGTTTGCAGCTTTAATCATAGTTGTGCAACATAGTCAGCTGCCTTTGATCAGCTCCTTCATTTGCATCTTTTCATTTGCTCATTTAGTCACTTTCTTAATAAGTGCTCATTCCCAAAACAACAGCTTCACTAAGGCCTGCACTGGCTTTGATACCAAAATGAGGATTATTCCAAATTTGAGTGTCCTCTTACATTCAGCATGTGAGCAGAAATTCTTTTAATCTTTTTTGGATTTACATCATCACTCTGACTATTAATATCCTCCCATCTTATTGTGTAAAACATGAGTCTTCAAATAGACTGTGTTCTTGTTTGGGCATTAAAGTGATGTTTTTACTCCTCCCATTAGTTGGTGAAGCTGTGCAGCGGGATGATTGAGGCCGGCAGGACCTATGTCAGCGCCAACAAGCTCTTTGTTAACGGCATCAAAGACCTGTCCCAGCAGTGCAAGAAAGAGGAGATGATATCGGTGAGTAGGAGCAAAGATGTGCTCAACACTGAGCTCAGATCCACTGAGGAATGTTTGAGTGTCAGCTTCTCGGCAAGTGACCTCCCTTTTGTCTTTTACTTGGATATTCCTGCATAGAGTCATCCAGTTGTTGTGAGCGCTGAAGATTTGAACAGGAGATGTTTACACTGAGAGTTTGCATGGCTGCAAGCTCAAAGACCCGAGACTGACTTTGTAGTTGTTTTAGGAAAGCATTTGGATTCTCTTTCCTGTTAGCATGTGTGTTCAAATATAAATAAGTTCAGAGAATCTTATTATGTGAAAAAGATGCTTATGTTCGCGTGTAAACCTGAGCCTAACACTGCACACCCATTAACCCAGGAATGCCTTGAAAAGTGTGGAGAAAGCCTCCAGGAGATGGTCAACTACCACACGGTGAGACACACACACACACACACACACACACACAGACAGTATGTTTTAGCCACAGGCAAGAGGTTGAGGTACTGTGCAGTTTAGAAACGCCCAGGTCTTCCTGGCATATTAACAGCTTTCAGGCATGCAGTCCTCCTGGGCCCAGTCTTGCACAACACTTGCAAACACACACACACACACACACACACACAATTCAACTGTGACATCACTCAGTGACGGTGAATCTGTCCACACTGGCCAGTGATCATGTGTGTCTGATTCGAACCACATGCTGGACCAGATGTGTATTGCAGCTTAATGCATAAACTTTCATTCACACAGGGCACACACACATACACACACACACACAGGTTTTCCCCACATGACTCCAGAGTGATTTCTCCTCATGACTCCTCATGAGTAATTTCTCACTTTATGTAAGCTTTCTCACACTGAGATGCCGGTTTGGAAAGTTCACAGCAGAAAGAGATATTACAACATTTTAAAGTATTCAGCATTTGGTTGCATTACAACAATGACATGGCAATATGAGATGGTGTGTGGTGTTTTGAGTTGTTCACAAGTTCCTGTTTATGACTGATGGATGCATGCATGACAAAATCAGGAACAAAGAAGAGGTCAGTATTGACAGTGAAAAAAAGTGAGGGAAGAAAATAAGTAAAGGATAAGAAAGGAAGTGACAAAGAGACACAACAGTTAAGAATCTGAAAAAAAAATACACATTTGACCTTGACCTTTATAAAGTCAAATCAAATCAAACCACTGCTTATTACATCAGATCCTTTAGCCACGTCAGACCAATAATTTCCTCTCTCTTTCTCTATAGAGGCGGTGTACTGTCTTTTCCTACCATTACATGCTGTTTAATGTTTCTGGTTCTTTGCTTATGTCACATAGCGCACCAATTTTAAGAATGCCGTTTCTTTTCCTCTGCCCTTTCACACCCTCTCAATAATCCTCCGTGTACCCTGTTGTCTTGCTTTCCCTCTACGCGCCCTTCTTAAAAAGCTTATTTGCTTATGAATAGACAAGGGGAGGAAAAAAATAAAGGATGCTTTCTTTATGATGACTCACACTTCCTTGCATCCTGACTGCTAACATGGTCCAAAAGTTTGCTCTGCCCTGACCCTCAGGGAGGAATTTCAACTCCCTTAAATGTGAGAGGGGGATCAAGGAGCAAAGAAGGGGACATTTGTCTTCACATCTCTCTCACACATCCATCACGGGGAGGAGGATGATATGAGGAAGATAAGCAAGGAGACACACTAACATAATAAAAAGCACCCATAGTTTCTTCATTTGACCAACCATCAGTTCCTGTTCCTACAGCTTTTCAGCTGTCAATCATAAATGAGGCCATTAAAAAGAGAAATTGATCTCTTGTTCTTGTTTGCTTAGCGGCCACAAGCAAACAGAAGCTTTGACTCTCCTGGGTACAGGAGAGGTGGCTGATGGAGCTTCTAGCAGACACGGAGGAGCTTTGAATTTCAGGATGAGTGTACGAAGAAGTTGAGTGCTGACATAATGTAGGTTGGGCTGGGTCACGCCCAGGACACTGTAATCAAGAGCAGGCCTGGGTGGAACTGTTGGATTAGTTTGTATATGATGGTGTTAATGTACAGAGATTGTTTCAAGTTTCATTTCTTATACATGAAGCTGCAGATAGGCTACACTACATTATTCATACAGTGCTTTTTTTTTAACCTATACATGAGCACTTTTATCTAACATTCACAAATACTCTGATGGATCCATCAGGAGCAACTTGGGATTCAGTATCTCGCCCAGGGATCCTTTGACACATGGACCTTCTGATTGCCCACTCTATCGCTGAGCCACAGCCACCCCAATACTAATGATGAATGTATGTGAGATATATGTGAAAATGGGAACTAGAGACTAATAGAGTCATTCCAGTTTGGTTAGTTGGGCTGAGTTTAACCCTAGAACACTAATGTGCAGTTTGGAAGACTATGACTAATGTTGGGTATATTTTACCCGATATGATATATATCCCATAAAATCTATTAAAGTACAATACGTGGCAAATTGAAGTACTCTTCTTTGATTTCCCCCTAAACCATGTCACATAACACAAATCATTAACAAAAGAATTTCTAAAAAAATAAATAAATAAATAAAATAAATTGAAATAGGAACTTGTTCCTCAGTACACACATTCCTGGGACATGTGAGCCCTGCATCACTGACAACTGTGGGAGAGATAAACAAACCAAAAAAAGGCTTTTTTTTTTGAGGGGGGAAAAAAGACCAACTGACTATAAAAATTTTTTTGACCATATCAGTTCTGCATGCAACTCAGACAGCAGTCGTATTCTAGAGTTAAGATAGATATCCAGGGAAATATTCTTTAAAGAAGATTTTTTTTCTTCTTTTATTTATTTTTTGGAAACATCTTTTATTTATGCTTGTTGAATTGTATGTAACAAATTTAATACTTTAATATGTAATTTTCTTAATATGGTCAGTCAAAAGCCTATGAAAAAAGTAGATGTTTACTGATTAAAGGGTGGGGTTGCAAAGTTTTTCCTCCTTATATCAAGAATCCGTTGGACAGTAATTTAAAGACATGCTCTGTGGAAAGTTTACAGATGCTTATAAAGGAGTAAATCATTCTAAAGCTTAATTTTGTCCTCTTAAAATGACCATAAATATGATTTGTGTGTTCTACATTTGTAAAAACATATGACATGCCACCTCAAGCAACACATTTGAGAGTCTGATCCATCGCATGTTATCAGGCCCTGCAGGGATGTCATGTGGTCAGAAGCTTACACATACACTAAGCCCGTAATCCGTAATGTGTATGTGAGGGATTGCTATAGAAAGTTTAATCCACAGGGTGCCAAACGTGATTGTTGTATATACTGTCCGCATGCATATGATTATAATGTAGTCACAATTACTCTAAGTCACATAGAGAAATCCAAAAGCCATGTGCTTTTCCTTAATATACCATAGTATAATATTAACAGCAGTCGCTGTGGGTGCATTCTATGGCAAAAATATAAAAATGGAAACAAGATCACTTCCTACATGGAGAGAAGAGTTGCTCTCAATGCATGAGAAGTGGAGGAAAGCATAAGAGGAGGAGAGCTGTCGGCAGAGGGAGGAAGAGGAGAGGAACTCCCATCGTTAACAGCAAGTAAAATGTGGAATCAAATATGCCTAAAAATCTGTCGAGGCAGTAGCAGTAGTGTGTTCACATGTGGGCTTTCTCATCTGTCTCCAGTTCAGCTCCTCTCTGCCTGTGGCTTAAGCAGCTAAAGTAATAACGTGAAAGGGATCATAATGCCATCTTGTGCTGAGACTGGGGAACTACAGATCTGCAGATTTAATCTAGTCACCAAATTCATTATTTGCTCTTTATCTGCTGTGCACTGTGACTCGTATAATATTGCTTCCTTCTGTCTGCCCACAGATTTTGTTTGACCAGGCTCAGAGGTCGATCAAACAGCAGCTTCACACCTTCATTAAAGAGTGAGTATATCATCACATCTCAGGGCACCAAGTGTTTCCTCCATGGGGAAACACTTCCCCCCACTTGTGTTAAAGTGTACTTGGGCGAGATGTTAAACCAGTAGCTATATGAAGGCCCTATGGCACAAGTGTCTTGTATAACCTTCACCTTCACATTTTAGAATTTCCATCTAGTCCCATAGTTGTTTTGTTGATCTTGCATTTCACATGCAGAAAGCATGAAATTAATAACAGAAATAAAAAATTTGCTCACACCATTTGCAATTTGGTAAAAACACTGTGAATTCTAAGCTCTCTGTGTTTTATGCCGCTTGCACCAGGGACATCCGAAAGTTCAAGGACACCAAGAAGCAGTTTGATCGAGTGCGTGAGGACATGGAGCTGGCGCAGGTGAAGAACGCACAAGCACCCAGGAACAAGGTGCACGAGGCGGAGGAGGCGACGCAGGCCCTCATCCTCAGCCGCAAAGCTTTTCGGCACCTGGCCCTGGACTATGTGCTACAGGTGACACCAAAGGAGCGCAGACACTAGCTGTTATTACCAGTGTTCTCCAATAGGTGGCGCTGCTGGTCAACTTCTGTTGAACCCATGCACATGGCTTTTAATTATGTCCCTTAGCTCTCTCCTCATCTTAAACATAAAGCCTAAAATCTCAAATATTCTTTTTCTCTTTGTTTCTCACAGATTAATGTGCTTCAGGCCAAGAAGAAGTTTGAAATCCTGGATGCAGTGAGTGACTTGGATCCATCTTTATCTTCACACAAACACCTGAATACAGTTAGCGTGTTTTGACTGTATCACAGGTGTCACGTTTTGTTTTCCTTTGTCTCCCGCAGATGCTGTCATTTATGCGAGCCCAGTATACTTTGTTCCAACAAGGCTTTAACATCCTGGATGAGATTGACCCCTATATGAAAAAACTGGCTGCACAGGTAAGACAAAACAAACAAACCCACAACATTATTACTATCACTCGATTTTCAGTGTCTTTTCATTTAAAAAAAATTTTTTTTACAGTATTTACTCACTGCTGCTTTTCAATCTTCTGTTCTGTGCAGCTTGATCAGCTGGTCATCGACTCAGCCATGGAGAAGAGGGAGCTGGAGCACAAACATGCCCTCATCCAGCAGAGAGTGAGACGGCATCCCACCTCTTATCTTTGAGCCCACATTGCCATAACAATACATCCCTGTGATCTCTTCTTCCAAGGAAAACTAGGGCAACTCATATGCTCCCAAATCAGATCAAAATACAAAATACAGTGATGTGGCAACTGTCCAGCATTCAGTAGTACACTTGCATACATGTTTTTAGACAAAACTTACAACACAAATGGTTCCCTTCTGTCCCTCTTCTTTTAAAGGCTTTTTCACAACTATAGCAAACCTCTCTTTTTGCAGCCACCGCACAGGTCTGTGCAGATTCTCCTGTCGCAGCATAGAAGTACTTGTGACAGTAATCTGTTAACCTCAGATATCTTTTATGCACACAAGAATGTTAGATATGTTTCCTCAAAGGTTGATAAACTGGATTTTTTTTTCTGTTTATATGGTTAGCTCTCCCGTAGCATGACAGGTACCTCCTAATTCACTAGAAGTTAGCGACAAGTTATTGGAATTAAATCTGGTATTTGTCTGGCAGGGTTAAAAAAAACAAAACTAAAAATATCTAATAGTGGCATCAGATGCCTTTATGTAGAAAACAAAGATCTGAACTATTTTTACCTTGTTTGTTTTCTGACTATCCTGTTTTCTTTCTATAAAGTTTGACAGCCACTCACAGACAGCTTACTGCAGTTTTTGCATTCAGGATTATAGTAAGAGCAAGAAAGTGGTTCCTCCAAACAACTCTTTAACCATCCCCATCCCCCAGTAGGCACACTCATGCACAGATGCATAAAAAAAATCATCCATCTGTTGTTGGAAGAAATGCCAAAAGTATGTCTGGTTTTCTGCCAGAAGCCCTTCCCTCCAATGGATTAAGTTTGCTGAGTGGCGGCATCCTGTCAGACTGGAGGAACAGCTTTGTGCACGGCCTGTGCAATGACCTTTCGGCAACCCATCCTTTTTAATCTGTAAAACCTGCATTGAGTTGTAATACTTGGTTTCATTTTTGATAATTTTAGATCAAAACACTTAATGTTTAACGTGCCATGGTTATCAAGTTCTTTTAATGAAATAAAGAACAACTGCGTGTTTCAGATGCAGCCTGCTCGTGTATCGAGATGTGCCAAACACTCATCATGAATAGAACATGTCTTGCAGCTGCACATGTTTAGTTAGTTCTGGTGAACTCTGTGTAGCCCCCCATTCTTCCTCTAATATGTTTCTTTCTCCCTCTCTCACGCTCTCACTTCACTGTGTCCTCGCTTGGCATCTTCCTCAAGACTCTGATGCAGGTGAGTTTGGTTTTCTATCTACTGCAGCCACTACATTTACCTGTAGCTTGATGGATTCAATTAACCGTATAAATGTTTGAGTTTTATTCACAGTTTTGAAAATCAAATGATGTGTGTGTAGCATCACAGTAGTGAAGGGTTAAAGAAACACATCTTTGCTTTGCAACTGTTGGCCCGTATTTTGACCCGCCGCGTTTGGCTCCAGCGTTGGATTTCTCGTGTTGAGTGGTGTAGATTTTCAGATGATCCTTGAAGTTTGTACTCTGGGTTCAAGGTCGCATTATATGGGAAATTTAAATATGTACATCTTTAAATATTATTGGTTCAAATTGTGTGCAAGTTTTCATTTTTTCTTCTTCTTTTTAACCTTGAAAGTAATCTCAATTTACATGAGAACCTGCATATGTTCTTGCACCAGGAGATGCTTGTCTACCAGTCATTGCGTGTGTGCCTGTGTGTGGTAGGAGCTGTTTATGCATGGAGAGTGGTTTTGTTGGCATCACTTTGACTGATGCAGAAATCAGTTTGCTGTTTTGTGAGTATAGGTAGGGTGAGTGTATTTGTGCGGCAGCGACGGATGGACCCTTCTTGAAATTACTAGCACAGACTTGCTCTTAAACAGCTAATATAGTAGTGGATGTTGTTAAAATAAGTAACCACAATGACCCAGAGATCTACTATTATTATTTTCAGTTGTTAAAAAAAATCATGACAGTCTTGGTTTAAACACAGATCTGATCTGAGGGCAGCTTGTTCGGTTCTCTGACGCTGTCCTCTACTGTAGTTCCTGCTCGGGCAATCAAGCATCTGTTTATCACCAACACAGTGCTGATGCCCAGTTCTGGTTTGGAGCCAGTTCTGCCTTTTGGTGCCTTTTGAGAACCAACCCTTATTCTGACAGGATCGAGAACCAAAGGCTACAACTGCCAGCTTACAGTCAAAGTCAACAGATGGCATTAAGATGCACAGCCGGGAGTTGAATGTGAGGGCAAGCGATGGAAAAATTCCAAAGAGCAGAGGATAGATAGAGGGGAAAAAAGTAAATGATCCAGACACCAGCTGACAATAGTGTTGGGTCAGCCAGAGAGAGATAGTCACAGAGAGAAAATATCAAAGATGTTTTAGATCAGATGTCTACCATCATTCTTTGGAAGTGCTTTTATCAAAAAAATGCAAAAAAAAAAAAAAAAAAAA
>VUQJ01027472.1:0-11404 GCA_015108635.1 Andinoacara biseriatus
TTTTCTTCTTTTAAGTCAGCAATATTTCCCTAATTAAAATGGCTTTGTGCTTAATCCTGTCATCTTATCAGTATGGAAAGTTTGAAGCCGTTACATACCTGTGTCCCGATCACTAAAGGCAGCGGAAGAAACAGTAAAGGAGTAGAGAAGAGGATCAGTTCGTTCTTAACAGAGTAAAGACATTTGAAGAATGTCATCTTGAAAGGAAAACGGAGAAAAGCAGACTTCGTACCGTGGACGGCACTTTTGAGGCGCAGAAAAGAGGAGGAGGAGGAGGGGGGAGTCCCACAAATAAAAGAGAGAAAGGGACGAATCGTAATGAGGAGAGAGAGAGAGAGAGAGAGAGAGAGAGAGAGAGAGAGAGAGAGAGAGAGAGAGAGAGAGAGAGAGATGTTTGGGGGTTGCAAACACCGAAAATAAACAGCTGCCCGATTAAAAGTGAAAATTTTCCTCCACATAATCAGCACAATAATTTACAAATATTTTCTCCTGGCATCGAAATTATTCTTCACTGTTACCATCTTGAAAGTGAGGTTTGTGCAGCCAGCAGCAGCATCCGACAGCCGCTGCATGACAAACTGCGGTCACGGTGAATTATTGTCGCAAGGCTTTTCATCGTTCATAGTTGAGAGCTGAAGCAATATTCATCAGTGAGTTACATCAGGGTTACTTTTATTTTTTATCAGACAATGATAAATAAAGGTGGGAGTCTTAGCCTAGGAAATGTCGAAATCACGAGTTCACAAGAAAGTGCAGAAAACTTTCAGAATAATAAAAATGACAAATGGGTTTTCACATTTCGCACACAAACAAATAAACAAAACTAACAAATATGATCAAACATACATAACAAAGAATATCCAATGTCATACATGGTTATTTTCTCAGCCTGTAACCCACCTCGTCACATTATTTCAAATGATAACCATTCAGTTATCTATTATCATAATCACTGGTGCAACTAGTGTTGTGGGGGAGCTGGATCCTATAACAGCTGATGATGTTACAAAATACAAAAATTATAAATAGTATTTACTGCAGGGCTACAGTAAGATGCTCAGATGTGTTACACATTATGCCTCATTGTGGCAACTCCCTTTTAATGTACTGTAAGCTCAGGATATTTGTAGTAAGTGCCATAAACCCAAGCCAACACTCTGCTTCGTAACATCAAACACATTCTGCATGGAAGTTAAATAAAACTAAGAGAAGAACATAAAATGCTGAGCCAAGGAATGTCATGTTTTTTGGCTGCATCTTTTCTTTGAAAGTGCTAACAGTAATTATGCTGCACTGGTGGTATGCTAGGATGAGAGAAGCTTTTAATTTGTGTCCCTGTAATTGTGAGTCTCCAACCCATGAACAGTGACATTTTTGCCAATTTCAAAGACATGCAAATACATAATGTGGACAATCAATTTTGCTCTTTACATCCATATATAAATATATAAAATATGTGTACATATATGCATGTGTACATATATGCAGTTTAAAATGTCCTTATGGGGTTAACATTAGTGCTTTGTCAGATGTTGACAATAAAAAGACTCATACAGCAATAAAACTGAGTTGATGATTGCACAACAAGAGCCATTATCATCAAATGTTTTGCGTTTGGTGAACTGTGGCCATAAAATTTGCAGCTGTAACCTTTTGTAGCAGACTCTGTCTCAGTGGTATCCTTGCAATTTCTATTTATTTACAATATAAGAGAAAGCATACAAACATGCAAACACAAAAAGGTAGAAGAAGATGTACATTTCATCTATGACATACACTGTACTTTCATTCTTATAAATCACAATTCGATTTCATATGGTCTTTAATAGAGTCTATAATTGAGTGTGGAATATCAAGACATTCAAGCTGATTTCATATTTTGGTGTTGCATCATCAGCCGTCAGTTATAACTACGACAGGACCACACTGCATCAAATAAAACAGTGGCAGACAAATATTTTAATGCAGGTATTTGCTTGTGATAATATAAATATATTATAACACTAAAGCAAATTTTAAGAAGTTCAAATGACCGCAAAGTCTGCACAAGTGAAGGGTTTGCGTGTAAAATTACAGACATCATGCCACCTTGTGGAGGGAACCGTACAACACGGAAATCGGGTAAACAAAATATTTCTCTCGGCGAACTTGGAGAACTGTGAAACTGGGAAGTAGTCTATCATGTGATGCGTCCTTAAATAAGACAAGGTGGTTTCCTGGGTCTCTAAATGTCAAAAGAAAAAAGAAAAAGAAAGAAAGAAAGAAAGAAAATTCCAGCATGAAGTGAAATTATGGCAAGATTTCATTCATATTAGTAAGATAATATTAGTAGTGCAAGTGTCTCTGTAATTCGAGGCATTTATAGTTAGTAAATAGTATTTTTAACCAATACATAGAGAACCAAAATGTGCCAGCTTAAATATGCTGCATCAAACTTAGGCTACAATTACCTGCCAATAAGTCTTCTGTACAACGTTACCACAGACTGAAGAGCAAATAACCGTATTTATATTTATATTTATCACGGGAGAATCGCTGCCGTCTCGGCTGCAGGGGGGGGGGCAGAAGCAGTGGTCACATGGGGTGGAGGGTGGCGTAATGTCACGTGAGGTGTCACTTCTAAAACATGGCTCCAACTAGCTCAGAGCAAAATACCATCGGCTGACTCGTCCGGGCGCTGACACACATTCCTGAACACCAGAAAATGAAGCACGTATGTCATCCCGCAGGATGTCCGGGTGTTATGAAGCTAATGTCGAACAAACTCATCATGCATGAATCCGGGGCGCGCTGTTAGCTCAACGCTAACTAGCTGTCAGCTGCTACAAGTGGTGAGCTAAACGGTGACAACTGTTCTGTAACTACTCTGGAGTTGTAGTTTAAAGTGGTAATTGCATGTGTTTAGCTTTGCGTAAGAAAAAACGCAACTATCTGTATGGTCACGTTTTGCTCTTGCTATGCATCTTAAGGTTAATCTTTTCGTTAAGCTAACTGTTAGCTAGCGACAAGTTTCGACGTTACTTCCCCAATGTTTTTTATTTTAACCTTACTGACATTTTCTTCTCATTTTGTCTCGTCGGTTATTTAATATGTTAAATTATAAGGTTGCCATGATCTAAATGCAGTTACATACTTTGCTCGAAGTTTACATCACTTACAGTGTTTGTTTAAATTGGGAATTGCTGTTTCATTTTTTTTCCCCAAATACGAAATGTGTCCATTGCATTATCTGCTCTCTAAAAGCGTTTTAAAGAGCATTTTTAATCAGAGAAAGTACTCAGAAAACTTGCCACAGGGTAGAGTAGATTTGTTGATGGGTATAAGGAGGTCAGTCATGTGATTTGAGCTAAAATTTTATGGACACTGAGATGGTGGGAAGCATGAAATTAGTGTAGCTTTTATAATGGTTGCTCATCTAACTGACTGTTTATACTTTTCAATTATTTTTCAGTGGGACAGGTGGACAACGAGACAACTTTTGCTCTTGGTGATTTTATTTTATTCCTCCATGGATATCTGAAAATTACCCCAGTGGCTAACAGCAAGCGGAAGGTAGCTGGAAAGTGTGTAACTCTGAGCAACCATTTGCAGATTCACCATGGATCCGCTGATGCATGCAGTTGAAAAAGACTTGGGGATTGACAGACGGCAGCAAGGCCCAGGGCACCGTCCTCAAGAGATTACAGCCCTTGTTCCTGTGCGCTGGGTGATGGGACTGAGAGAGAGACGAGTCATGCGCTGCGCCCGCTTTGACAGCATCAGTGAGGCAGAAATTTGCACATACCTTCAGTCTTCCCAGGCAAAACTTCCCCCTGGGTGTACTAGAGTGTGCATTCAGGGTCTGAGGAAAAGTAAGCTGAACTACAAACTGGTCAGAGAGCAATGCCATCAGCAAATGGAATTCCTGGCACAGGATTCTTATGTCAGAACCATGCAGAGTGTATCGCAGCATAATACCAGGTACTGAACATACTTTAAATTCTTCTGCAAAAAGTATCTGTGCTTATCATCTTATTGCAGTTCTAAACCTTGATTAGAAGTAAGAGTTAGAGTTTTCTCTGAGGAAAAAAATTTCCCTGAAATTGGATAGAGCTGAATCAAGTTGATTAACCATTCAGCACTGAAAGATTAATCAATCACACTGATAGACTAGTACATTTGGAAAATTTATGGCTTAGCAAAAATGCCTAATCTGTTTCTATTTTTGCCCTGTAAAAGGTGACCACTTTAAGACCTGTAATTTGTAGATATTTTTTAAATCAATAAATAATTTACTAAAATGGTTAGATTAGTCAGTAATGAAAATATGTGTTTGGTGCAGAACTAATATGTTGGTTTGTGATGCTTTTGTATTAAATGAGCTGTGTTAGCTATTTTTTTTACTTACTTTAGTTAGGACATGGTTACTCATTATTTAGGAGCATTGCTTAATCATAAACTCTTAAACAGCATTAGGCATTAAGATCTAAGAGATGGTTTAATGCTTAACCGTCTTTATTGTCCCTCTTGATTTTTTTTTTTCCAGGAATCTATGGCATGAAACTTATAACAAACTTGTGCAGCCATATGCAGGAGCCAGTGAGCAGATGCGTGTTGCAGCTGTAGATGCAGTACGTCATGCATTACAGAAGCTCTTCAATTCCACATTTATCTCAACTGATAAAGTGTCTCCATCACTTTCTCCTGCCAGAGAGAAGGAAAAAGAAGTCTGCTTGCTGTCTAGCTCATCTTGTTTTTCCAAATCCCAGTCAGACAATCTGTGTCCCAACATCCTGCCTGCAGAATGTCTTTTGGAGACAGCAGAAATGCTCTATGTGATTCTCCCTTATACTCAGTATTCACTTCATGATATTGTCTCCTTTAGTCCAGCCAAGCTTGCTAACAGCAATGCCAAAGTGTTATTCATTCTCTACCAGCTACTAATAGCTATGCAGGCATGTCATGCAGCAGGCCTATCCTGTGGAGCGCTGTCTCTTCAGGACATAGCAGTAGATGAACAGCTGTGCAGTCACCTTAAGATCAACCTAAGTCATTACGAGGAACTGGAAACAGAAGGGGATGCAGAAAGCGATGTTAGTCGCAGGCAAGAGACAAAAAGTGTCCTGCCAAGGGAAAGTGATGGTGTGAGCCAAGAGAACAAAACACTTTGCAAAAACTGCTTTGATGAATTGAGGACTTTGGTTCTAGATTGGGTCCATGGGCAAGTCAGTAACTTCCACTACCTGATGGAACTAAATAGATTAGCAGGACGGCGAGAAGGAGACCCAAATTATCACCCAGTTCTGCCTTGGGTGGTGGATTTCACTGTGCCAGAAGGTAAATTCCGGGATCTCAGGAGGTCAAAGTTCAGGCTCAATAAGGGGGATAAGCAGCTGGACTTTACATATGAGATGACCAAAGAGGCTTTGGCAGCTGCAGGAGGTAGTGGGGTTGGTGTAGGTGGAGACCTCAGTGGAGGTGCTGCTGGTGCTGGACCGCCTGACCACCTCCATGTTCCTCATCACATATCCGATGTTCTGTCAGACATCACATACTACGTGTACAAAGCCAGGCAGACTCCAAAGTCAGTGTTGTGCAGCCATGTTAGATCCCAGTGGGAGCCCAATGAGTACCCAGCCAGTATGGAACGCATGCAGAGCTGGACCCCTGATGAGTGCATTCCAGAGTTCTACACAGACCCTTCCATTTTCCACTCAATTCACCCTGACATGCCAGACCTGGATGTGCCTTCCTGGTGCAAGTCTTCTGAAGAGTTCATTCAGGTTCATCGGCAGCTTCTGGAGAGCAGAGAGGTGTCCCAGCATTTACATCACTGGATCGATCTCACATTTGGCTATAAGCTGTCAGGTAAAGAAGCTGTCAAGGCCAAAAATGTGTGCCTGCATCTTGTGGACAATCACACCCATCTAACTACCTATGGTGTAGTTCAGCTGTTTGACCAGCCACACCCACCCCGCTTATCTCCTTCCCAATATGCCCCAGCAGAACCACCTCCCCTTGGCCTTGCTGCTCTTAATGTGCCTTCTCTCCCCATCCCCCCAAATGACGCTCTGGCTGACACTGTGGATGGAATGGTGCCAGAGTCAACAGGGTGCGAGTCCAGTGGCTGGACCACAGTAGACAAAGATGAAGAGCTTGAACAAGGTACTGAAGCTTTGGACTCATTAGCATCCACTGGCTCATCCGCTTCTGCATCTTGCTCTGTGCCACTGCAAGGTATCAGTACATCAGGAGGAGAGCACACAGCACTTACTGTATCTCAGTCTCCAGGCTCATTCCCTGGTGACTTCACAAGTGGCATTGGTCCTGGTTTCCGAAGTGCCATGCTCCAACGAAGTGGGCCAACGAACAAAAAACATGTGGAAGGGAGTGTTACTGCCTTCAGTACAGAAGAATTTAAGATCATTCTGCCCGAAGGCTTTAACCCATTGCAGCCTTTGGAAGAGCTGGAGAAGTTGAACAATTTTCTATTAAAAAGCCTTCATGCTGAAGTACGGCATCCTTCGGCATCCAGTGCACAACTAGACCTGACATTTGAATCGTGCCCCTCTCTTACGCATCTCTACCAAAGAGACATGCAGGCCCTTGGCGTTCTCATCGCTGAGATATTCTACTCCACTAAACTAAGAGGACTGAAACCAGACACCCCACTCAGACAGCGTTTTCAAGCGGTTATGAAGCTATGCTTTGCCAGCCTCCGTGATGTACCATTGTGTTTGCACCATGCTCTTGAGACACTGTTGCTAATAGAGAAATATTCTGGGGAGGCAAACAGAGATGGATCCGATTGCCCAAGTCCTCTCCTTTTCAAATATAAACCCATCTTCAATGGTCTTCCTCCTCCAAACCCTTCTCAGTTGTTAAACTCTGTCATCACCCCCTTTCCTTTCCCTTCTTATTTTTCAGCACTTCATCATTTTATTTTTTCCTACCATGCCAAGATGGAGACTATTAGTAGCTTTCAAGGAAGAGATGTTGTCTTTCACTTGTGGCAGCAGCTTGAAGCCCTGCTGCGGAGTAACATCACAGCAGAGGGTCTTGAGATCCTCTTGCCCTTTATTCTAGCTCTCATGCTTGAGGAGTCCACTGCTGTATATGCAGCTTGGTACCTTTTTGAACCCATCTCTACAGTACTGGGTCCCAGAAATGCAAACAAATACTTACTGAAGCCGCTGATTAATGTTTATGAAAACCCTCACTGCCTCCGAGGCCGTTTCTATCTCTACACCGACTGTTTCATTCTGCAACTGGTTGTGAGGCTGGGCCTGCAGGCCTTTCTATCCAGCCTGCTTCCTCATGTGCTGCAGGTCATGACTGGCTTTGAAAGCTGCAACTCAGGCTCTGGAATGGAACCTTTTAAAGGGTTGAGAAATGGTATATGTAATATGGGAGAGGAGGAAGAAGACGACTTTCAGTGTGGTGAGGTTCGGCCAGCGTCTGGGTCTGTTGGTGGCAATATGGGGCCTAGCAGTGGCATCAGTCTCAGTGATCAAGTGTTTCTCTCAGATCAAGAAGACTTTCAGAATGGGTTTTATGTCAACAGTGGAGCAGGGGTGCTCGCTGGGAAACAGCAAAGTCAGAACTCAGCAGCCAAGGACCAAGACCAAGAGTCTCTCAGTGTGGGGAAACTAAGTGACAAAAGTAGCGCAAGTGAACTCTCTCTGGGTGAGGACTCAATGCGGGATAGAGCCAGTCTGAAATCAGCTGACAGCAGCCAGGACCTGAAACACACCAGTGAGGGGGAGGAGGGAGGAGAGTTGGAGGAAGAAGAGGTGGCTGAGGATAAAGAGGGGCCAAATGAACCAACTGTCTTCAACCTTGAGTTTACTCTTTCTGGTTGCACAGAAGCTTCAGGAGCCACAGTTGCCACTTTAGAGGGTGAGTTTGTGAATGGGATGGCACTGGAAGAGACTGAGAAAGGGATTGTGGAAGGACAAGAGGAAGAGGATGACCATGATCCGTCAGAAGAATCTGAAGGAAAGGAGCACAAGATTCTTCTAGGTGAGTTGATGATGGTGGTGTATGTAGGTGCTTGTTCATCAACTGGCAGTATCTAACATTTTGATCATGTTTCCACATACAGATACAGTCTGCAAAACAGTTAGATGGCTATCAGCAAAACTTGGACCAACGGTGACATCTCGATATGTTGCCAGAAATCTCCTGCGATTGCTCACAAATTGTTACATTGGTATGTAAATGAATGACAGGAAAAGCTTGTCTAATTT
This sequence comes from Andinoacara biseriatus, assembly GCA_015108635.1. Lineage (NCBI taxonomy): Eukaryota > Metazoa > Chordata > Actinopteri > Cichliformes > Cichlidae > Andinoacara > Andinoacara biseriatus. Next base: position 8,229 of record VUQJ01027472.1, read on the forward strand.
ATAATTAACAAAACCATGCTCTGGAGTTTTAAATTCTTCAACCCTTGTTATATATTATGTGGTGTTCCCTCCACCCCACCCACCTACCAACCTTTTTTCTTATCATGTTTTTTTCATGTAGGACCTCAAAATCATCAGTTTGTGGCGCCTGCATCTGAGGGGAGCAGCCTGGAGAGTGTGGGAATGGGCAGTGTATATGAGAAGAAACCGGTTGTTGGTGACCACACAGCAGGGCCTGTGTTGGACTGCCTCATCTACATAGCTCAACTTTATGGAGAACCTGTGCTGACCTACCAGTATTTGCCTTATATTGGATATCTAGTAAGATGGGAACAATAGACCTATAGAAATATTACACATGCATAAAGCTCCCTGTTTGCATTATGAAAGCTAGTTTTCGTTATCATGGGAAAATTGTTTATACTAAAGTACATTTTAGGGTTATTGTTAAAAAGTCTTACCAAAATATGTTATTCATTGTGAAAACGTGCATGTTTTCCAGGTGTCTCCACCTTCTTCTCAGCGTCTTAACACACGTAAGGAAGCAAGTCTGCTCGGAGCTGTTGCGCTTACACAGAAGATCATCGTATTTCTCTCTGATACCACTTTAATGGACATGCTTATGAAGATCAATCAGGACATCCTTCTGCCACTGTTGGACCTGCTTACTACACCTCGAATGGGGTAAATAACACAAACAAACCTATGTATATGTACACTATTGTTAGGTAACGGCATAATAGTCACTGAGGGTTCCATAATTCAGTCAAAACTTTTTAAACTGCAAAGTAATTGTAAACTATTACATGTTTTTATTTCTTTTTTTGCTTGTTGAACACTTTTTGCTTTGAAGTGTAAAGGCTTTTTCTTTTGTTTCAAAAAGATTGTAATTAAAAAAAAAAAAAAACATTAGATCTGTTCTGCTGTACCATATAGGTTCCCCAGTGGCGTTCAGACACGCACTGCTGTCTGTCTCAAGACACTCAGCCTGATGGCTCTCATCTGTCTGCGCATTGGGAGGGAAATGGTGCAGCAGCATATGGCTGACACTTTGTGTCGGTTCTTTGCTGTTTTTTCGCTGTTGCATTCTCTGCAGCCCCAGGTACACACACACACACACAGACCCTGTCCTTTACCATCACAGCTAGGTGCTGAACATCCAAACTAAATCATAACCCTCACACAGATGTTTGAAGGGTTATTACGTAAGACCAGTGACCTCACTCTCAGGATGTAAAAAAAACAAAGATGGATACACAGATAATACATAATAACTGACGTGTGTTATGTTGCATGTTTTTTCTAAAACACTTTAAACTTGCAGATTTTCTGCAAATAGCTTCATGAGATACATTTGAAGTGAAAGGAAATGAACAATGGATTAAAAATAAAGCCTTGTAACTTTTAATAAATGTGAATTAGGTGTATTTGTGAGGATGTTTTTCTTGTTTCAGAGCCATGCAGTTACAGCTATTTCTTTGCATAGCAATAAAGGAATAAAAATTTAAATGGATGGAATATGACATGGCAATATGGTCTGTCTTTATACTATAGCTTGACAACGCCCCTCGCAGGCTTGTGGGAGAAGTCACAGTGGTGGATGTCTGTACAACTGAAGTGTCAAATGTGACATACGAGTTGGGGGTCTTGGAAGAGCTGCAGACTGTATTTAACCCTCAGATGGCTCATGCCTCCTATATCCCCTTCTACTGCCTCATAGGTATGAGATCACTAATTTTTTGTCATTCAGAAAATGTTTTCCCTAATGAAAGTCTATTTCTATTTGCTGCTGTTTTACAATAAAGAGGTATAAAACACCATTCTTTTAATTGCTGTAGGTGACACAGCAATCCGGAAACTTGTTCCCAATCATGAGCTGGTCTGGGAATTGGCTCAGTCCTACCAACAGAGTGTGAGTCGGGGAAGTCCGGAGACAAATGCTACCACAGCCTCCAGGGTGGGGTCGATTCCACCTTCTGGATTTGGCAGACGTGTGGATTGTAGTGCATTCCCAGGCCCCTCAACTAACTCCAGCCTACAAGGTGACTCGCTTCCTGAATCAGGCACATTTGGGAGCCATCTAATAGGAAACCGAATCCAAGTGTCCCGAGACACTGACTATGGCGGCTGCTCGAATGTTGGCTTGGCTCACCCTTGGGGATGCTCCAGTCATACCACGCCCATCACTACTACAGCCTCCACCTTTACAACACCATCCACTGGTGCAACTTCTTTCTCCTCCTCCTGGGTTACAAGCCCCACCCCAGAGGACAGCGCCCTGAAGCAGGAGCTCCCCCGAAGTAGCCGCTCTCTGCAGGGCAACTGGCTGGCCTACTGGCAGTATGAAATTGGTCTTAATCAACAAGATCCACATTTCCACTTCCATCAGATCAGATTACAGAGTTTTCTGGGTCACTCAGGTACCACAAAGTGTTTGGCACCTCTTGCAGGAGAGGATTACTTTCTTTCTGGTAGCAAAGACAAGACTGTGAAGCTTTGGCCTCTGTATAACCATGGTGATGGTACCCAGGATGTGGAGCCCAGGCTGACATACAGTGACCATCGAAAGTCAGTGTTTTATGTTGGACAGCTGGAGGCTTCGCAGGAGGTAGTCAGCTGTGATGGTACTGTGCACCTGTGGGACCAGTATACAGGTAAGGCGATGAATTCTAATTCATTTCTGCTCACACTTAAAGCATTTTCATTTAGCTTAAATCTAAGTTTTTATCTTTTTTACGCAGGCAAGCAGATCCGCGTGCATGAAACTCTGGATGGGAAGAATCCGATTACAGCTCTCACCACCATGCCCGCTCCACACAGCAGTGTTGTGTACGGCAGCGCGGATTCTGTTCTCCGCTTCATTGATCCCCGCAAGCCTGGATTGCAGGTAAAATTTCAACTGATCTGTTGAGACCTAGTCCATACAAAAACTAATTATTTTTCACTATTTTATTTTCAAAATGGGCAGCGTGGTGGTTAGCACTGCTGCCTCACAGTTTGAATACCATCTGGAAGGCCTGGGTTCGATTCCACCTTGGCCCGGCCTCTCTCTCACTGTGTGGAGTTTGCATGTTCTCCCCGTGCCTGCGTGGGTTTCCCCCGGGTACTTCGGTTTCCTCCCACAGTCCAAAGACATGCACTTACTGGGGTTAGGTTAATTGGCTACTCTAAATTGC
>VUQJ01027475.1:0-10268 GCA_015108635.1 Andinoacara biseriatus
CAAGAGACGGGTGGACAAACAAAAACCTAGGAATTCTGACAAAATGCAAGCATTGATTGTGCAAGAATGGACTGCTATCAGTCAGGATTTGGTCCAGAAGTTGATTGAGAGCATGCCAGGGAGAATTGCAGAGGTCCTGAAGAACAGGGGTCAACACTGCAAATATTGACTTGCTGCATTAACTCATTCTAACTGTCAATAAAAGCTTTTGTTACTCATAATATGATTGCAATTGTATTTCTGTATGTGATGAAAACATCTGACATACACACATGAAAACCAGAAGGCAGCAGATCATGTGAAAATATAATATTTGTGTCATTCTCAAAACTTTTGGCCATGACTGTAGAGTTCAAGGTGAGGTTAAAAGTGAAATGTGAGGAAAAATATAAAAGTGCTGTCAATTGTAAATTAAAAACTGAATGTTCTCCTGAAGAAATATCTTCTAATCTCTAAAGAAAATTAAACTGTCAGATGAGCAGAAAAAAATAGATGGAAGGAATCGACTGTATACTAACAGCTGACCAATACCAATAGAATTAAGTTTTTTGCTTAAGGAAAATCCATAAGCACTCATCTGCCTGCACTGCTGGGCATTTGGGCTTTAGTATAGTCTTTTCATCACTTCCTCCGAACTCCATTTTGTTGTCATCACATATTCAATTACATTTCATTTATATAGCACCAAATCACAACAGTCACCTCAAGGTGCTTTATATTGTAAGATAAAGACCCTACAATAATAGAGAGAAAACCTCCAACAATCAGATGACCCCCCTGGTGACTGGTGACACTGGTGACAATGGGAAGGATAAACTCCCTTTTAGCAGGAAGAAACCTCCAGAAGAACCCAGCTCAGGGAGTGGCAACCATTTGCTGTGAGCTAAGTGCTCTATTAGGGTGATAGATTTTCATCATCATTGTGACAGGATGTTTATAATTTTGGAGAGCATTGAAGAGCATATCCTAATCAAAAATGACTAAGATTTCTCACAGTGTTAGTGGAGGCCAAGGTAATGCCATCCAGAGTAGGTATCTGGTTAGACACCATGTTTCTAAGATTTGTATAGCCGTGTACAATAAACTCAGTTTTATCTGAATTTACAAGTAAGAAATTAGAGCTCACCTGTTTTTAATATCTTTAACTCATTCCTGATGTTTAACTCATTGGTGTGGTCATCGGGCTTCATGGATAGAAAAAGCTGGGTGTCTTCTGCAACAAAAATTTATGCAATCCTTTCTAATAATACTGCCTAAGGGAAACATGTATAGTGTAAATAGAACTGGTCCTAGCACAGAACCCTGTGGATCTCCATAATTAACCTCAGTGTGTGAAGAAGACTCCCCATTTACATGAACAAATTGTAGTCTATTAGATAGATATGATTCAAACCACTGCAAAACAATATCTTTAACACTGAAAGAAAAAAAAAAGTACCAACACATTTTCAAAATTTTTATATCAGAAAGGGTATATTAAAACAATATTGAAAGAAAGATCAAGCAAAAAAAAAAAAAACATGACAGTTAAAAATGGGACTCTAGTGTCTTAAAGTGTCAGCTGTTCAGCTTCTTTGGTTAAAAATATCTTGTTATCACTTAGTATCACAAAGAATAGCAGATGCTTCTCACTAACCAAGCTAGTTGTGCAGCACTATTGTTAGCTGATAACACCCCAGCTCTCCCTATAACCTAAATATGGTGAGACAGTTTTAAAAAAAAAAAAAAGATGAAATGCCACCCCTGAGGCTTCAAAATAGTAGTCTACAAAACCAGTGTTTGATGACATTGTGACTAAATCCATCTTTTATATACAGTCTATGGTTAGACCAACAGAGCAAATTCTCTTGTCATCAAAGTTTCTGTCATATCGTGAGCGTAAACCCACTGCTGGGGTCTCCACTGTTCCCCAGAAACTTTAACTTTCTTATTTATGATCATTAAACACTGAACCAGCTAAGATTATTCAGCACATACATCACAGAAGGCAAACTGGAGTTGGGGTGAAATGTGGTTAAAAATGTGCATATAAACGCATCCCAGCAATCCACCACTGGTAAACATTTGGAAAAGGAGGATCTGTGTTGAGTGTTTCTCTTGCTTAATGAAAGAAGCAGCTTTATCAGAGCATGCAACTCCTGCAGTCATTAAACAGAGGAGGGAGAGCCAACTGCTGCGCCAGCTGTGACTCGTAATCTCCCGAAACCAGTCACTCAACCAACGATGGCTTTGAGAAACACAAGTCACTCGAAGAAATAACCACGGGCGGTGGAATGGCACCCCCAGGGACTCTTATTTTATTTATTCCAAGTTGATGAACACGTGCGGAAAAAGCACAGGTACACAGAAAACAATGGCAAGCAGGTACAAGCAGGTGAAGTGAAATGTGGAAGGGAACTTTGAAGTAGACTGAAAAACATCAACTTTGCATTTTAAATGTGTCTTTATTAATAAGACAACGCTGACTGACAGGTGTCTTTTAGGCCATAAAGATCGGCGTCTCCTCCGCTCACCTCAAACCGCAGTGAAGTTTAAGTGTGGTGATGCAGATTCTTTGGAGGAGTTTATACTGTCATTACTGGGTTGTTTTGATTACAAGTCAGAGAAACGTCTTCATGTATGGCAAGCCAAATTAAAGTCAAAATATATGTTGTTTACTGGATGTCAACAATGGATTTCTGATTTACAGAATGTCACTGGATGCTCCGTATGACTTTATGTAAAAAAAATCTAGATTTCTATATATTTGAAGTGACATTTTGAGAACTTTAGGGATTTTTACTTTGATTAGAGGGCAAGACAGTGGTTAGTGAAGTTTCTAACAATAACACTTAAGACATCTTTAATTTGGATAAATTGGAGGTAGCAGTGATTTGGTAAGACCATCTCTGTATTTAGTCTGATTGTGGTTGAAGGTCATGAGGAGTGTAGGAAGACTCCTTTAGGTTTCACAGGATCTGGTTCAGCGGGGCTCCATTACACCACACATACACACACAAACGCACGCACGCACGCACGCACGCGCACAAATACCAAGGGACTAATTACATTTTCTGTCAAATTGTCAAACATCACAGTATGAGAAACAAGAGTTTGATGAGTGCAAGAAGTTCAGAACAGAGGAGACAGCTCGCTCTCCAGTGGGCAGAAGTGATTAAATTGGAAATGATGCAAAAATGTTTAGCTGTGTGAAGATGGCTGAATACTTTTAATATCGATGATTACGAGGAAAAAATAACTGCAATCAAATGCACTGTACTACACTATGCTACAGGCAGTTAAGGGGAACGAATGATGTAAATGCATGCATTCAAATCATTAATTTGGTAATGCTGTGTTGGTTATTTCTGTCACGATTGTTGTCGCTGCGGTCTCCAGTGTTTGTGTGGCCAATATGGCTGAAGCTCCTGTAGTGATTAGTCATATTCGGCCTGCATTCATCTTCACGGTCGCTGCTAAATGTTTAACAGCGCAGCAATACTGTAACTGTGTCGTGCCAAGAGCAATGCATTCACAAAAGAAGTTAATTTCTTGTCACAGTAAATAATAAATAAAAAGTGAATTCAGAGCAAATGTGCGGACATAAAGATTGAGAGCCGGTTTAGAATAAGAAATGGGATTACAGATAAACATATATAAATAAATATATCTACAATACCTCAAGACATTTTACAGCAATAACTCTTTATAGACATTACAGTGGCAGGGTTAAAAAGACAGAACCGGTTACAGCAACAGGTTACAGCAGTAGACTATAAATATTCATTCTACACAGCATACCAATAGTGTTCCAAAGATGGTGGTGCACCCAGTTCTCTTCAAATTGCAGTGTTATTGTGTTGTTGTTGCCTTTTTTTTTTTCCTGTTTTATGTTGTCTGGTCGAAGTGGGAGGCACACACAGCACACAGCACAGCTGGCCTGCTCAGGGTGGTGGCCCACACCAGCTGAACTCTCCACAAACATTTCCCAACACAGATAGGACGTATCGGGCTAGGCTAAAGCCCCACCCCTACAAACTCACCATCCCCTGTTTCTTTCTGGCCAACTCATTCAACAACAAGACAGACGAGTTGAGACTGCTGATTACTTTACACAGCCTTGATTACAGTGCGATGAGACTTGGCTGAACTTGAACTTGTCGGATTTTGCTGTTGAGCTAGAAGGCTGCACCATCTACAAAGTGGATGAGAGGTGGAGGAGTCTGCATTTATATCAACAGCAGCTGGTGCACCGACACACGAGTCATTGACACACACAGAGCAGGTCTACAATAACATTCCAGATGCCTACAAAGCTGCCCCACTGCCACGTCTCAGACTTTCAGATCATGTGTCCCAGCATACAAGCCATTAATCTGAACACGCGAGCCCTCTTTAAAAACAGTTCAAGTACGGGCTAAGCAAACCACCTCAGCACTGCGACACTGTTTCATTGTCGCAGATTGGAGTACATTTGCTGAGGGTGCAAATTTGGAGAAATATACATCAGCAGTCCTCTCTTATATAAACCTTTGTACTGTGAATGTCACACCAACAAAAGGGATTTGAAGTGTTTCCTAATCAGAAATCATGGCTCAAAAATGAAATATGAGCTCAGTTTAAGGCACAGGACTCTGCTTTTAAGGTGAGATCCTTTAATGTTTGATGGTGGATGGTCGATGGAGGTTTTAGATCACTTAGTTGTGGCGAGTGCAGTGTACTTTGGTGTGGTCTGCTGGGGGAGCAGCACCGGAGCTGGTGACACAAACAGACTGAATAAACTGATTAGGAAGGGTGCCTCTGTGATTGGCTGCAAACTGGACACTTTTGAAGCTGCGGTGGAGAGGTCGTCACTGAACAAACGTTTATCCATTATGGATAATCCCGACCACGCTCTGCATCACATATTGGACAGGCAATGAAGGGCCTTCACTAACAGGCTGATTCAGCTCTTAATATTACAATAGAGCTATCTGGCAGAGACTCATCTGCCAGTGCTTTACTGTCATTTAACAGTGTTAGAGATTACCATTATTCTTAGTTGACATTTTTTTAGCCCTTCTTAAATGCAAAAATCTTAGATAAAACTAAGCTACGCAATCACCAGCATCAACTGCATCATCAGTGGAATAAATCTGCCTAATCTTCTAATTCAAGCTATAGACGCAGCTAAAAATAAGTACAAGCAACAGAAAATGAGCAATAATAAAAATATAAATAACCATTTGCACACAATTATAAGTATTAAAATGAAAGATAAAAAGAAACAACGTTGATTTAAAAGTGTCACTGATCAAAACCAATAACTTTCCATAAATGCAGCTCTAAGTCCTTACAGTGTTTTAAGAGGTGATTTAAGTTTAGTTCATAATCTTTACGAGGGTGGGAAAAGAGCAGAAAATCGAGCTGCCTTGCTTTAATTAAGAATGTTTTATGTGACTTCTTTAAAACTGGGTTTTATGGAAAAGCTAACTATATATCAGCTACAAAGGCCATCACCTCAGCTTGTGGGTACAGAGGGACGGGGTGGCAGATTTTCAATCCAGTGTAAGTACCATACACGCACAGCGCTGCCATGACAACACACTTTTCCACTTTGTGACAAAGAGGTGTGAGAGAAAGACAAGAGTGAGCTAACAGATGAGAAAAAAGAAAAATAAGAAGGAAGATTCAAAGAGCGCCTCATATACTGTGTTTGTTGACTGATGAAATATAGGAACAGTCCCGAGGGACATATCGATTCGGTTCTGTCCTCTTCCTTAAATGCAGACTGTAGAGCCAAGCTATACTGAAACCAGTGGAGGAGAAAATGAGAATCGATGGTTATCTCAAATCATCTTAAACAAAAGGCAAAACAGTCCCCTCCAAACCCTGCAAAAGTCTGCAAATGATCCAAGTTGGAAAATCTAAAGGTAAATCATTCACAAACTGAGTAAGACCGTGCCTCATGAAAAACTGCAACACACTTAGATGCAACACATTTCAAATTTAGGAGGAAGGTCTTTTTTTATTAGTATTATTCTTTGGATCACGCTGCTTGAGTCTCTTCTTCAGTATTTCCTGTTTCCTTTAAAGTTGCATACCTTGTGCCTCATGCTTGGACGTGGGATTCACTGGTGTCTTTTTCCCCCAGTGTGTTTGAAGTATTATTTGTTCATACCCCCTTGTGTCTCTGCTCAGTCTTCTGTGTCTTCTTCCTTGTAATCTGTGCACTTTTTGGATTTTGCCATACTTGCTGAAGTTTTTGGAATTATTCCCCAAATTCTCCTTCTGCTTTTTTCGCTGCCTTTAATTTTCCCCTATCAGCTTTTCTTAACACCTCCTGGAAGTCTCATTAAAAGGTCACCTTTTATTAAGTCTACAGCTACAACTGCATCTTTTTTATTATCAATCTGCAGATTATTTTTAGAACTAAATCTATGAAATGCCCATCAGTTTCTTCAGAGGCTAAGGTGGCCTCATCAAAAATTCAGTGTCAGATGGCATATTGAAATGCTTAGACTGGATGATGGCAGGAGAAAAAAAACACCTTAGAGGAAAAACAAGACAACCTGAACAGAGACAGAACATTACCTGCATACAGAGGAGGTTTAAGTACAAAAAGAGGGAATAGATTCAGTTTGTTACTGAGTCATTTTGCACTTTGTATAAGACATCAGTCTCCCTCTTCACCTCACGGACTGGACGCTTTTCATTAGGCTAACTTATGCTTCCTTGTGTCATCTCACATTCTGAGGCTATGAAATCCTTCCCATCAGGGAGGATCTTTAAATGCACCATAAGGAAAGGGAGAGAGGGAGAGCAAGTGCAGTGATGTAGAAATGTTACACCTCCACAAGTGGCACACAGTTTGACATGCATAAGGCTGATGCTGCTTAAGCATGCATTTTTCACTTGGCAGCTCCAGCTCCTCCGTCCTTGCACCATCCTCACGAGAAAAAGCTGTAATCCCACAAAGGATGTCTCACTTTCTTAAATTCTTCACTCCCAAAAAAATTCACACTACCTCTGAAGACTGACTAACTGGATCTTTGCTGCTTAGTAACCCTGCAAACAGCACCAACTATTGAGCGGCCTTATAATAGAAGATAAATGAGTCTGGTGTCTTTTTGGCTAATTTTGAGTTGCACTGGAGCGAGAATGGCCTGTGAATTATTCAGACAACAAGTAGGGGGACCGTTTTCCTTGGTAGCCCTTCCAACTCATCTAAACACACAAAGGCTTTTGCTAAGTATCTGCAGAGGTGGGAAAACAGCCACAGACAGGTGAGCAGAGGAAATACTGCTGAATGGAAAATGGGGCCGAATCAGACACTGAGACTGAATAGATGAGAGAATCTCACAAAAGGCAGAGATAGGAACCAAGAAGTAAGATAACGTCATCATTCTGTTGGAACCAACTATTTTCCTCCGACTCAAAACGGCACTTGACATTTGGCCAGCAGCAGAAGCAATCACAGCAGACTACAGGAGAAATATACCAGTTATTGCTCTGAATCAGTCTTAGTCTTCCTGCAGATAACTCCCGAGTTTATCTTGGTGGAAAAGGAGCAGGTTTAGCCAGAGGAAGACAAAGATGAGCAGCGGTCTGTTCACCTCCATTTGAACCTTAGTTGGCAGAACCTCAAATACTCCATGCAGGCGCACACACACACACACACACACACACACACACAAAAAGGCAAGGTTACTGAGGAGACACCTATCTACCCAGTCAGCTGGAAATGCTAAAGCGATGTATGAACTATGAAAGGAAATGTGCCACAAGTAGCTAGGAAGAATTCGTTTTTCACTATCTCATCAGCCAATCCTGTTGGCTCAGCAGCTCCAGGGGATGAGCAGCGGCTGATCTGTCACACTCGGGGGAAATCAGAAACTTCCTCCAAAAAGATGCCGTAAACCGCCGTCTGTCAGAGACACTTTTCTCCAGAGAGTCGGCCGATGCACTGCGGCTTTCATCACAGATGTTTTGGTTTTCTACGCACCGTAAAAATTTTTTTTCTTTCATAAACATGAGTGGCTAGCATGGTGCAACTAAATGAAGCTGATTTTTCCGCGTTCAGACAGCAGTACCTTCTGAATGCTTTGTGCTGCCGTGATACACCAAATATCCCCGTAAAGCTCGTCTTCTCCTCTTTCCAAAACCGCTGGAATTTTCTCTCGAGCACAAATGTAACAGAGTTACGATCATTTAAAAAAAAAGTGCATGGCAAATAAAGGGACAAACAAGTACCAATCAGTTACATATTGTAAATAAAAACATCGGTGAAGTTGTAGTTGACAGGTAAGATGCTGTTTTCTACAAGAACATAAAATAAGCCACATATTAGATAAATGTGTCTGCAAACACAGACAGAAAGAGAGTATGCATAAGCACATGTATAATTGCTATGGTCAGGGGCCCGATTTTTCCTTCTGCTAATTAAGTTGAATTATATTACTAACATCTACTTGGAGCCATATTAAAATTTAATTAGAAATCACAGAGTCTGTGGCAGCTGTACAGCTCCTAAACACAGGAAAACAAATTAGGTAGGTACTGATCAGAAGTCATCAAGCTGTCCATTTCTTTCAAACAATGGGGTGCTTGCTTTGTTATTTGAGATGTGGGTCAGTGTCATTTCAATATTTTATTAAAAACATGATAACAAGCTGAAATAAACATTATTTTTGACCGGCATTAATCTGCTCAGTTTCCTGTTCCACAGAACGCTCTGCCCTGTCACACAGGCGCAGATGACATTCTTAAAAACTGCAACCGCATCACAGTCACTGTCACAGCAATGAGCAGCTCTGATCAACCAAAGAGAAATCGAAATCCTATAGTGCTCCTGGCACAGCTTTTCATCAGGAGTGAAAAATGGCATATCTATCAAAAGTAAAATAATAATTAAAAAAAAAGACAAGCAGTAAAATGTTACCCTGGCAGATCATGAAATGTGATGACTCACAAAATTATGCTGCTATTGCACCTGCTAATGTGGCCTTAAATAAGCGGTGGGGGGTGGGAGGGGGTTGCAGAAGGATTTGTCCCTCCTGCTTGCTGTGCACGAACACATAAAACATGCTGCTGAGGAGACTGGCGCATGCACACCCACACACCCACACCCACACACCCACACACACACACCCACACACACACACACAAAGCACTTTCACATCAAAAACAATCCACATCAATGTGGCTCAGACAAATAACCCACACCAGTAACACAACACAGCTAATCCCAGCAAAGAAGAACCGCAGCCAAGACAACACAACTGCCACAACAGCAGCTAGACCAAAAGTAACCCCACAAAGACCCAGTTTACTGCCTGCTGCACATGTTCATGGTACAGGAGGGAGACATCTTGAATGTGAGGTTACATATTTCAAACCTGCAGCTCTCTGTGTTAAAATAGTGTTAACACAGGGCCTAACACTGGATTATGGCACAGAATAAACACCTTAGACTCCGACAGGAAAAGAATAATGTGTGTCTGTTCAACACAATGGAGCCATTCAACCGCTCGCAAAGCTGCGCTGGACCAGTTACAGGATTTCAGGATTTTCCCTTAACAGAGACAAGTTGGGGTCATTAGTTCAGTCTGGGGAAACATGCTTCATTAGAAAAACCAATTATTAAACAATACTCGGCAGTCTGCTGTATTTGGAATAGGACATGTTAATAGATGTGGGCATAAACTTAAATCTGAGCAGAAGCTGTGAAAGGAAAAGACCTCAGGTTTCGAAGTCGATGTCAGAAAGCTGATCTGTCCTCCCTTCCAGTGCTGCTTTAATAGAGGAGACTGCACTGCAGCCCAGAGGGACAGTCCTGCAACAGAGGGCAATATCCTTTCTTACTGCCTATGCTCTGAAATCCAATTACACCAATTTATTGATCCTCATGAATAAGAAGCCACTTGGACCAAACAAACCTGGCTGGCTTTTATCTTGACTCAAAAATAATACATTTTGAAGCTGTCCACTTATATATCTACAAAGCATGTGCGTGTGTGCGCGTGCGTGCGCATGTCTGGATTTGTGCCATCTCCCCACAGAGAGCCAAGAGGATGAAGACGAGAGGAAATAGAGGTCATTCTGTCCCCGACAGAGTGACATCCTCCCGGTGTGACTCCTGTGACCCGTCCCTAGCTGCCTGCCACATCGACCAGAGCTAAAAGAAACCACTGAAAAAAAAGAAATAGGAAGAAAGATGACAAAGCCTTTGTATGTATGAAATGTAGTATTTGACCTGCTCATCGGAACTGCCAAGAAAAAAAAAAAAAAAAAAAAAACAGAAAAACTTT
>VUQJ01027480.1:0-10832 GCA_015108635.1 Andinoacara biseriatus
AAAAGGAAAATTTCAGAAAAAGGCAGAGAAATGGTAACTGCAGTGATTGATGAGTCACATGATTGGTGGATGAGTCATCCATCTGTGCACTTTACTGCGCAGGACCACACACACACACACAGACACACGTATACACACACACACACACACACGCACACACATGCATATTCTCTTTGAGCTGTATAGTAATTTAGCTGCTGGCATTCAAGATAAAGATTGAGTCATGTTTGCTTCTGCCTCGAGGCTGCCAGTCGGCTGGTGGAAAGGTGTTTGGTAGATAGGTTTCTTGCCATATCTTGTTTCCACACCTCCCCCTCACTCTCACATCACACAGGCAATATACCCTTCTGCTATAATCCCTTGAAGTGCTTCTGGTTGCCGCTTGTTTGGCATCAAAACAAACTTTATGCATGCTGTCAGTGGTACAAACAGTGACAGTGATTAGCAGGCTGTCAATATGTTTTAATCACACGTTATCTTGCTAGCTTGCTCCTCGGTTTATTTGAACAGTGCCTTTCGTGGCTTCATCTCGGCTCATTGAGTGATTCTTGGACACCATTTCATGAATCCACGTACTGGGTTTCAGCTTGTAGCTTCTATCTGGATAGTCATAGAATGACTGGAGGACTGATGTGTTTATTTGTTGCACAGCACTAACTACTTGCCTTTAGTCAGCACTGCTAGTGAGAGAACAAAAGATACAAGTTAAAAGAGAACACTGAAGCCCTGATTCTAATGATGAGGGGATTTGGTGGGTCTGGTCAGGTGGGTCACATTAGGTCTACAAATGTAAATAAATAAAATAAAACATCATTACAGCGATAGCATGCAAACATTTGAAATGCTGGTGGTTTAAATTCACGTGAGAACTGTGGACAACAGATTTAACACTGGAAAAAAATACATGGGAAAAAGAGACAATATGCCACAAATGTTTGTGGAGTAATCTTTTAATCAACTTTAAGGTAGAATGGTTTTATTTAAATGTATCTGACACTATCAGATGCAAATTGATTGATTTAACTCATAGTTTTAAGCTACGTGTAGGCAAAGCTGAGATCATTTTCGGATGTGTGCAGAGGAGGGACAGTGAATATACTGGACAAAGGGTGTTAAATATGGATCTGCTGGGCAGGAGGAAAAGAGGAAGACATACAGAGGGATGTCAGAATCAGGGTGAGACGGAAGTAGCCAAAAGAAGAAGAAGAAGAAGAAGAAGACAGTTCAAAACTACAACAGGAGATCTTTGGATACTTGGGAAGAAGCAGAAACAAGTGACTGAAATATTATTCTTTTTGTTTATCCATAGGCCTCATACACTAGGCCTAAATACACTTATTTGATGTTTCCAGTCACTTGGCCCTTAAAGCGGTTTCTAACCCAAGGCACCTTGTGGTGTCCAGTGGACAAAAAACCCACACATTCCCAAAATCTGTGGCAGTGACTTGAAAATTTTTTATGTCAGCTCGGCCTGTTTCCCTATTTGCTATTTGACTGCTTTTTTCCAATTGCTTTTTCTGAGAATTTTCCTATAGCTGGGATAAGCAGACATGTCAGTTTTCCTTTTGGAGACGTTGGAACTCTCGGAGGAAGAATTACCTGAGTTACCTGAGTTTGAACGAGGAGCATTTCATCTTAATGAACTCTTTTAAGCCATAAAGCATTTAAGCACTGAAAGTAGGTCCTACGTTTTTCACACATGAACTCTGGCTGATGTGCCCTTACTAACAGGCGGTTTACAGGAACAGGAGATGACACATGACTCCCACTTGCTGTAATTTCTCTGGACAGTTACCTGGACTGTTCTCACATGAGCTCAGTTGAAGATGACACTGATTTTGTACCAAAATGCTGGAGGGGCAAAGTCTGTTTAATATCCCAGCTGACTGATTTGGACATTTGGAAAAGTTCTCAGCCATCGTGCATGTGTGAAAACAGCTTGAGAGATGTCCAGAGGCTATACTGAGGACTTCTCAGTGAGATCAGTCAAAGGCTCAAATTTCTAATATAAGTTTGGATTAATTAAAAAAAGTGATTTAATTAAAATATGTCCAAATGTATTATTCATTACTTTAACTGGATTTGATTACATAATGTAGACCTACATGATATTAATTTTATGTGGTTATGGTTTTATTTATCCTTTTAAGTGTAACTTAACTGATTCCAGTCATTTTTCTTTTTAAATGCCTGTTTGTTTAATATGGTCACTGATGCATACTGGTCACCTCATAATGAGGCACTATGGACAAGCACAGTGGGTAAATTAATTCAGAAAGACATCATCATGGCAGCGGGGGTCGATCTGACCCCAAAGCCGTGCTGTCCTTCACATGATCGATTTGATGCCATTGAGCAAAGACCCAAGAGAGCTGGCCTGTCCTCAGTGCAGTGGAAGCTTTTTTGAGTCCTCTGCCTTTACGAACAGCACTTTAAGATGTCATTTGGGCTTTTTTTTTTAACATTGATATATGGCATCTTTAGATTAGGGAAACTGGGATTGATAATGTGCTATAAAAGACCAGATTACAACAATATGAGCAGAGGTTTCTAAACTGCTGTGTGGTGTAAGTCCAGCAAAATATTTCAGTAAGTCAAATTTAATCTAACCTGATAAAGGCAGCTAATCCTCGCAGTGATTTTTTTTTTCTATGTTCTCATTTCTTTTACACTGATGTATCAGAATTTAAAGCTCTGTCACTTAGCTGTGCGACATGTATGGCCTGTAATAACTGCCACACACTCTGGCTTGTGTTAAAATAAACGTCTAATACAGAAAAACAGCAGCATGAAGTCTGTGTGATGATGCATAATGTCTGAGTGAATTCAGTTCAGTGTTTCTCGGGACTGGCACATGACGATGTGACTAAGCACGACTGCCCTGATCACGCATTAAGTCTGTGCAGCGGATGCTGGAACACTGCAGCTTATAAAAAGGAAGCTTCCATAAAGTCCTCTTTCACACCTTGTTGCAAAGCTGTGGACAAAAAGAGCATTGTTGGGATGCCACTATTTACATCCCCTCATTCATGTTTCTGCGACATACTACACCATCGCGATTTACATTTTTTTTTCCCCAGCACAAAAGGATAATTGTGTGTCAAGCTTTAGATCACATTACGTCCTTATAGTAATCATTTATATGTTGCCTGGTGGGTGTGCTATAATTAAAACGCAATTTGAATCTTTCAAAAGGGTCCAACTCTCACAGGCACGAAATTTGGTATACATCCAGCTCCTGGCATGGAAGAGTCTGACAGCACAACAATTCATCAGCAATGGCCCCAAGAAGCCCATGCATTCACAGAAGCAGAAATGCGAGGAAAATGTCAGCCACTGTGGTATAAATATTGAATAGCCTTCAAAATATGATTAAATAACGCTCCTGGAATTTTCTACAGCATTGGGACTCTGGTCCCACCTTTAACTTAAAATGTCAGCACAGTATAAGCTAAACAGAATTTACTGTGTGTATGTAGGTGAGGTGTACAGTTTAAACCGTATACCTGAACTCTATACCTGTGATTTAGGGTTATAAGGAGCAAATCACCTTTGCAAACACTGATAGAAAATGGGTCACATTAGGCTGATAATAGGAGCTTCTTTATGTTGGCAGATGGTATGTTTTTATGCCTGGTTTTGATGGTTTTTCTTCTTTTCTTCCTGCTCACACTAGGACTGTGTTGGCTTGCTGGTATAACTTACAGTTAGGTCCATAATTTGTAAAACAAAGACACAGCTGTTTTGTAGTTTTGCCTCTGTGCACCACTACAGTGGATTTTAAATCAAAGAATGACTGAATCAATGAGTGACTGAAGTGCAGACTTTCAGCTTTAATTAAAGGGGTTTTACAACAATTATGCATTAACTGCTTAGGAATGAAAGACATTTTAGTTCCCCATTTTCAGAGGTTTAAAAAAGAACTGGACAAGCTAACATATATTTAAACATAAGGATTGTTTTTAATTGTTGGATTAAAACCTTTACAGTCAAGGACTGCCTGAAGTCTAGAACCTATAAATATTGAGATGTTCTGCGAGGTCTTTACTGCAGCCACTGTTGCTGCTTGTTTGTGGGTCTTTCTGCATTCAGTTTTGCCCTTAGCAACTGAAGAGCATGATCTGTTGGGTTGAGATATGGTGACTGACTTGACCATTGAAAACTATCCCATTTCGTTTGCTTTGCGAAACTCTTGGGTGTCTTTTGCAGTATGCTTTGGTTCTTTATCCATTTGCACTGTGAATCTCTGTCTGTTTGGCTGAATCTCATCAGAGAGTACAGCCCTGAACACTTTACAATTACTTCTATTTCTACTTCTATCAGCTGTCACATCATCAATAAACACTAGTGACCCGGTTCCACTGGTATATGCCAATGCCATGTATGACAAAAGATGTGGTATGCTTCTGATCTGTTTCTCCACTTCTCCATCCTTTTCTCTTCCCACCGCTCACCAGGTTCATCTTGACTTATTTTTCAGAACTGTGCAGGCTCTTTGAGACGTGGTCTGTTAAAGTCTAATCTTGTTGTACTGTTGCTCAGTGTAACCAGTGATTTGCACCTTGTTTTAAACTCTGTATTTACATTCATCAAGGTGTCTCCTGATTATAGACCTTGAAAATGACAACTCTACCTCCTTGAGAGTGTTCTGGACCTGGTTAGCTATTGTGAAGTTGTTTCTCTTAACAATAGAAATAATCCTGTCATCGTGCACTTTAGTTATTTTCTGTGTGTGTTTGGGCATTTTAGTGTTGCTGAGCTGGCCAGTATATTTAGTTATTTTAAGAATGCACCAGACTGTTGAGTTGGCTACTTCTAAAGTTTTTATTGATCTCTGATGTTTATTTTTTGAACTCCCTCAATTGCACAGCCATCTCTTTGGGCCTTTAAAAAAACATAATAATAATAATAAAAAAAATGTTTGAGCTGAGCTGTAAAAGTTGTGTAATTGTACATCAAGCTGTGTCTCTAACTGTAAAAAAGAAGAAAAAAAATCCCCTTGCACATTGTAACAGCGTTACTGTTGCACGTGTATTTCACATTTATTGTACTCGGCCCATTAAATCCTAGAAACGTGGTGTTGAACCAGATACTTACTCTGGATGGCATTTCCTTGGCCTCCAGTAACACTGTTAGAAATCTTGGAGTAATTTTTGACCAGGATATGTCCTTCAATGCACATATTGAACAAATATGTAGGACTGCTTTTTTGCATTTGCACAATGTTTTTAAAATTAGAAACATCCTGTCTCAGTCTGATGCTGAAAAGCTAATTCATGCCTTTATTACTTCTGGGCTGGACTATTGTAATTAATTATTATCAGGCTGTAATAAAAACTCGCTGAAAAGCCTTCAGCTGATCCAAGATGCTGCAGCTAGAGTACTGACAGGGACTAGAAAGGGAGAGCACATTTCTCCCATATTGGCTTCTCTTCTTTGCCTCCCTGTTAAATCTAGAATGAAATTTAAAATTCTTCTCCTCACATATGATTGCATAATCGAATTATCTTAAAGATGCCATAGTACCGTATCACTCCAATAGAGCACTTCACTCTCAGACTGCTGGATTACTTGTGGTTCCTAGGATACTTAAGAGTAGAAAGGGAGGCAGAGCCTTCAGCTTTCAGGCCCCTCTTTTGTGGAACCAGCTCCCAATTTGGATTTGGGAGACAGACACCCTCTCTATTTTTAAGATTAGGATTAAAACTTTCATTTATGATAAAGTTTATAGTTAGAGCTGCATCAGGTGACCCTGAACTATCCCTTAGTTATACTGCAATTGGCTTGGCCTAGGCTGCTTGGGGAGGGGTTCCATAATGCACTGAACCTACTTTTTCACCGCCGAGGTGCCGGGTGCTTGTGCCAGTGCTGGTGCTGGTTTCAATGAACTGCCAAAATGCTTAAGAACGGGCCTGCTTTTCCACCGTGTTTCTGTGAACTGCCCCTTTACGTATGAGTGTGGGCGGGTCCTCGTCTGGACTCGGAAGCCGAAGGGCACAAATGTGGGAGAATATGCTCCCCTTTCTTGTGCTGTGCACATTCCAAACAAAACTACTGCAGCATCAGTGTGCAGCACAGAGGTAAACACAGACAGTGATTATGAGCAAGACGACAAGTACGCACTTTGCATCCTTTATCTGTGACATGAACTGATACAAAGCAGCATGTTCAGCCTTAGGGCTTAACCTAAGTCACAGCCGTGAAAATCGCATCGTTGAGACGGCAGTCGTGTCCTTCTGCTGCTTTCGTCACGCGTTCTTGGTTTGAGACCAGCTAGCTTGCAGGGCCCGAGTTGAACCCTTTTTCGGCCGAGTACAGAGTGCGTTTGCGGTGGAAAAACCGCTGAACGGTTCAAAAACTGGCACTGGGTGAAAAGCGGCCACAGTGTTTTGTTTTTATTCAACTCTTTTTACTCTGCCTTTAATCATCAGTTATTATTAATCTCTGGTTTTGTTCCACACTGTTTCTTTTGTCCTGTCTCTCCCCTCAGACCCAAGTAGTTGCGGCAGATGGCTGCTCCTCCCTGAACCTGGTTCTGCCGGAGGTTTCTTCCTGTTAAAAGGGAGTTTTTCCATCCCACTGTCGCCAAGTGCTTGCTCACAGGGGATTGTTCTGACTGCTGGGTTTTCTCTGTAATTATTGTAGGGTCTTTACCCTACAATATGAAGTGCTTTGGGGTGACTGTTTGTTGTGATTTGGCGCTATATAAATAAAATAAAATTGAATTGAACTCAATTGAATCAAAACACAAGATAATGTGAAATTGTTGGAGGGCTCTGAGCTCCCTCATGTTGCTTTTTTTAAACTCCTGTTAAGCTGCTGATTTCCACACCTCTTTTGAAACTGAGAAATGCTGCTAATTAGTGTTTACCCTGTTACATGACCCCTTTGTTGCAGTGTTTGTAACTGTGATTTAGAATGACTGCAGAGTTAGACACAACAAAGGCATAACAGGATGTCTCTTTTGACCCATGAGTTCTGCAGTGTTCTAAATTTGACACATTATTACTGAAAACCTGTGCAGCATGAGATGGTGAATCAATCAGGGTATTACTACAGAAATAGTGCATTTAACATGTTACCATTAAGCACCTTGTTACAGAGGAATAATTACTGTGTAGATTTTTTTTTACATTTATTGGCCACCTTCAATATTTAATAGATAAAATATATTCATGGATCTGATCATCAACCTGTTGGTCTCCAGTTATCCATTTTTTCATTTTTTATTTATTAATTTGCTGATACATAAATAACTAAAGGCAGACAGATATCCAGGGAAGCTGCTCAGAGGGTTAAGACACTGCTGACCTCGATGCTTTTTCCAAATTAAATCTGAATCCTGTCACTGTGACCTCTTTTTATTTGTTGATTCCTCTGTTAGTACCTACGTTGAACACAATATGGCCCATCAACAATGCTTTCACCAGCTATTAGGACAACAAAGGGAGAGCTGCCAATGCTTCTCCCATGAAACTGCATCCTTTGTTTATGATCTCTGCAAACCTTGTCTTTTTTTGCTCACTGCTTTCATCTTTTCTTTGCCTTTCTTTGTCCAGCTCGCTACACTCATTTCCCATCGTCTCCCCTTTTTTCCTTCAATTATCCACCTCCCCCCCCACTCATCCCTAATGCTTCCTAACACCCGATCTTCCTCTCCTTTTCTTCTTTATCCTCTCTCCATTTCTTGTTTTGTATGCGAGCCCTAAGGGAGAGAAATGGGTGAAAAGCACTCTCTCTGCACCACTGTCACAAAAGACTGGTGAGTCATCACCACTTATGTTCCTGTCTCCCTCCTCCCACAAAAAGAAAAAAAAAAATCACACATATACAGGAAAAACACTCAAATTACCTGCCGTGCATTTACAGGAAGACGCGCACAGATGCACACACATTAGTGAGAGCGCTGGCATACAAGAAACAAAAATTTGGAGATATAAGTAAGCACACAAGACACATTCCACAGCTTTACAAAGCAGCCCTGAAATTAAAACCCAAGGCACATAATGAAGTTAATAAGGGTGGTTGAAAATGGCTTTCACTGATGTGTGCTGCTTTTTATACCATACCAGATTACTTTGAATTTCTAAAAGGCAAATTCATGTCAATGAAGATGCCAACCCACAGAATCAGAAAGCTAGAAAGACAGCAGTTCATGCAAGAGACACTCCAGGACTGGGAGACACAAAATTAAATACAGAGAAAATGGAGAGAATTGAAGGCAAACGTGTGTAGGAGAAATTCCAATATTTAGTAATGTGGCTTTGGTCTACCTGTGATTTATGAACAACATATGAAATTCTCTTCCTCCATCTGCTGGTAGAATGAGTGACTTACAATGCAGTCATGGTGCTGCTGTGTACAAATATTCTATTACAAGTATGAATCCTTAACTACACATGAATGACCAGAGTGGCTGCTTTCAAATCCCGCGCACAGAGGCACTGCACTGCTGGGTAGTTTACTGTAAGATAATGTTCCTTATTCTAAATCTTAGAAATATTATCCACATAGGAACCAGGTTGCAGTGGAACGTAGTGGAATAATGTTTCCCTCTGAATTGTGGTGTAACGGAAGCATGGTGTTGTGCAAAAGTCTCGAGCTATGCTACATTTCTTTAGATTTCGCAAGAATGTGGGAAATAGGTGCAGCAATTTATGGAAAATATGACTTATTAGGCAAAAACAGTATTTGTACAATTCTAATTCTAATATTACTACGTTTAACCCCAGAAAAACTACATTCATTTAAACCCAATTTACCAGAGATGTGCTTCAGATGTGGCACACTGATAGGGACCTTTTTGCATAGCACATGGTTGTGTAAAAAGGTGATTCCCTCCTTACTCTAACCAACATTCTTAAAATTAATATTTCATTGGATCCGATACTCTGTTTACTCGAGAATATTGCAAGTTTGCAGGGATTGCTAAAAAATACACAACTAAAATTTGTGTATTTGTGTATTGCAGTGTCATGGAAATCGGATTCCCCTCCTTCTATTGAAAGATGGTTTTCAGAAATGAATAGTTGCATTGCCCTAGAAAAAAATCGCATATTGTCTTAAAAAAAACAATACAATACCTTTATGAAAATCTTCAAGCCTTATTTAATTTATCTGGACTCATCTCTTGTACCAAACATTTAGTACTTTTTTTATGCTCTGCACTGACTTTTTTTTCCTTCTTCTTCTTCTTCCTTTGGATGGGGTAGGTGACAGGGGATTAAAATGCAATTCTTTACCTTATCTTAACATGTTTGTGTTGTGTATGTATGTTATGTATGTAAAACCATAAATAAAATAATATTTAAAAAAAAAAAAGATGTTCCCACACTCCTTCAATAATGTTGAGGTCCGGGCTCTGAGGAGGCCAGTCCATGACTGATAGCGTTCCTTAGTGTGTTTTTCTATCCAGGTATGCTTTCACTGCATTGGTGGTGTGTTTGGGATCATTATCATATAGAAAAATTAAGCCATTGCCATTCAGATGTTTCCTAGATGCTGTTGCATGGTAGCTCTGATAATACTTTTCTGTGTTCATAATTTCATTATTTTTGACAAGATCTCCAAAACCACTGGCTGAAATGCAGCCCATGACAGAGCCCCACCGTGCTCTGCAGATGGCTGTAGACACTTACTGTTGTACCTCTCCTGACCTGTTTTGTACATACTGATGACTATACTTGAGTCGAGTTCCTTGTTTATGGCCTAAGAAACAAAATCATCCCTCCACCTTCATTCCCCTGCCAATCTGAAACCTGTATATAATTTAATTAGCTAATCCACTGAATGCCAACTGTCAAATTTGAGAAGCATAATCAATAATTTATTAAAGCAGAATTCATATGGGCAGACAACGATCAAATGGCCACTGATTTATTCATCAATAATGATCTTAAATTTGAAAAGAAATATATTCTATATTTATAAAATAGTTTTCAGCAACTTTCTGTATCAACAACAATACAGAAGGTTTACCGGTGGCTAATAGAGTGATTGTGTTTTGATGATGTTGCCCTCTGTTGGTCTATGTTAAAGCAGACTCCATCACTCGGAGCCATCACCTGATCACTCTTTACAGAAACCTGCTTGTGCGCTATTCAGAGACATCAAATATTGAAAGCCTGGAGTTTCCGTTTCACACACAGTGAGGGAGGGAAGAGAGTAGCGAGCGAGCAGGCGGACAGAGCGGAGGAAGAGAGGGAAAAGACAAAAAAAACAAAACAAAACCAAAAAAACCGTGGGATTAGGAGGGAAAAAACCCAGCAGGCACCCTGGGAGGGAGACACACGAGCTGGGATGGAGGGAGAGTGGGAGGAAAAGGAACAAAGCACCGAAAGGTAAGGCGAGGGGTGAATGAATGTTTGGGACTAATCAGGTCGCCTCGAGTGTAACAATAGATGCTGATCCCTTGTAAGCAGCTGTTGACTGATAGGCTGATAACCTTCTAGTCAGGCCGTTAGGAGGGCATGTTTTTTAACTCTTCTGCTTCTCTTTCAAACTTCAGTGGGACAACTCTCACTCAGGCTGAAACAGTGACTCAGAGCTGTGGCAAGGAGAGCGATGAGTCACAAAGCCTTGAGGAACCAGGGGAGGAAGACCAAGCTGATGGAGGAGCCACTGATGGAAATGAAGAGCCCAGCCAGGTCAGATACGATAAAACCAGAACTGATCATATAAACAGAACCCACACCCCTTACAGTTAATGCAACTCAGATAAAATGGTAATTCGAGTAAATGAGCATTTGGTTTGTCACTGTGTGTGGCTGATAAAGGGGGCAGACGATCAATGTAGCGGAGCAGAGGTGTTAGAAGAGAACTCTCTGGTAGCC